>UFQX01001013.1:206044-221764 GCA_900497675.1 Arapaima gigas
CCCCCCCCCCCCCCCCCAAAAAAATGAAAGTGTCATTTAGGCTGCAAAAAAAAGTGTTTCTGGAAATGGTTCTTTTGCTTCAGCTGTGTCCATAGCAACAAGACCAGTGTTCTGGATCCATTGTGTTATGTTTTGATGAAGGCAGCCCCATGGCAATGAATTTTTGTGCAGGAAACTTCCCGGTCTCCTATGCCCGCTTGCAGCTGATGTCCTGCCCCACTGTAGCGTACAGAAGAGAGTGGTTGTTGGGTCACACCGCGACGCCGTGTGGACTTGGGGCATCTTGTTGGAGGCTCATGGAATGGATGTGCTCATAGCCTTTGAATCTTAGGTAAGATTAATGTGGGAATTCTGCATGGACTTCACATTGGGCCTTAAAAGCCACCATCAAACTGTAGGCCGCAGAGGAAACAGCTGGGAAACATATTTAATCATTTTAGGCTGTAGTGATGGCGATATAACCACTCAGTCCATCCAAGAGGGTCCAGAGAGACCTGCGCACAAAGAGAACTTCAGCACTTACTTGTCTACCTGCAGCAGATACCCAGGAATCCTGATGGTTCCTCCTCACATGCTGCACAGTAACAGCTGGCAGCGGTTTTATAAGGTGCCGCCACACGCAGAGAGAACCTCGGCAGTGGGACCGTGTCCTGTCACAGAATGTACATGATCACATATATTACGGCCATTTTTTCCCGTTTTAGTCGGTGGCAGTGAAGATCTCCACGTGGAAACATCTAGAGGGAGATGGGTCTTCGCAATGTTGCGTGACACTCATGCATTATTTATGTATGCTTAGCAGCCCTTGTCACCCAAAGCAGCATACCTTGCATATTTCACACCTTTTACCAACGTCTAGAGCTGGATATTTAACTGAACCATTTCAGGACACCCCCCCCCCCCTCTCTTAGGACTTGAGCTTGCAACCCTTTGTTTTAAGTCTGGTTCCTTACCCTATATATCATTTGCTGCACCAACAGCTGCTCATTCAAGCATCATTTATACAAATGTGCTAGAAAAGAACTGCTTAGACTGGCCAGAAATATAACTGTAGGCTGTTACCGGATAAAATCCGGCTCCGTGCCATTTAGCACCCTTGAATCACTAAGAAGAGGTTGGATCACTCGCTCCTCACATGGAAACACTTCCTCTTTATTATAATCTGGGGCCTCCAGCTCAGTTATGAATTAAGTTGGAAAGACGTGACTCATTTTGTTGCTCAAAACGCACATGAAGCAAGTCTGGTGTTTCAACCCGCAAGGCACGTGTGACACAATGCCGCTTGTCCTCCGCCGTGGGCGAAGCGAACACCCGATTCGAGCTGCCAAGGAGTCCCTCTGAAGAGTCTGAAAAGGTAAGAGTGAAACTCACCTGGGTAATCGCATATCAGCGCAACACAGTGCCAGACCGAGCAGATGGAAACAAGCGTGCAGAGTCGGCCTGGCGTCCCTTGACCGTTGTCACCCGAGTGCCGTGACAAGAACGTGTGGGAAACGAGAGGAATCTGCACCCGTGGGTTTCGGCTGTTTCGCTCCGATGGGGCCTTCGGCTGTGAACACGGTGGGAACGTGGGAGCGATTTGCTTAGTTCTCTGATCCTGCAGACTCTCGGGGGATCGCAGAAGTTCCGTCTCAGGGTCGCCTTTCCACCGTCAGTAACGCTCAGGCCTGCGGCCCACACAGAACCGCTTCGTGCCACCGATCGGGGAAACCGGCAGGTTCACGGAAACCCCGATTAAATCGAAAGGGTGACACTGGTGTGAAGTTTCCAGATGGATGGTTCAGCAGTACCTCAGACTTGGTGCCATAGTGATTACTGCCCTTCGTGCTGAGAAGTTCAGAGTCCAGGAGTGTTTCAGAAAGCAGACTGATCTCCGCAGGACTCCGTCTTCTGTGTAAAATATTTTACATCCAGTAGCCAGCTGCTGCCTTCTGGATGTTTCCACCACGGTTATGACTTAGTCGTTGCGAGGCGTCGGCAAACTTTTCGCTCCTCTGCGTTGAACGGCGTCCTTCAGTAGAGCGGGAGGGAGGCTGTTTCTCGCTTAAGATGTTTAGTGCAAAGCCTGCACGTTTTCAGAGCAGAATAAATTATTCAGCTTCAAAGATGATTGAGTTTCTTTCTCCCAACTGTAGCTTGATGTTTGAATAAGTAGCTCTTTCTGTTCCCAGTAAATGAGTTTTAGAGCAGAATAACTCCGCTGACATCTTGTGCAAACACATCCCTCCTTCATTTCGCTTTTCCACACACAGCAGCTACTAGTGTCTATGACATTAATATTGACAAAATCCGCGTTGGCTGTGTAACTCAGCTCAGTTCCGGATGTGGGGCTGCTCTCCTGCTGCTGTTGGTTTTCAGGAGGACTTTTTTTTTCTTCTGTGTTGTGTATAGAATTGAGCTTTTCTGAAATTTACTGGACCATTTCAAGCGCGCCTGAGATGTGAAGGTCAGCAGTGTGTTAGCAGCCTAGCTTTGGTCCACGTTACGTGTATTTAAGGAATTAATTCTGACAGCTTCTCAGAAAACCATAAAGTGTCTCCTGCTTAATGTTTTGCTTTCCAGCTGATGCCACGGCTGGCGTCCCCCATCCCGGGCCTTTTGTTCCTCGGTTTTTCCTGGCGATCGGAGCGCCTCGCTTCTGTGTACGATGTCGACTTTTGCGTGCGTTTGCATCACGTCCGCGGGACCGGAGGTATAACAGCCTCGGACCGCGTCCGCCGCTGCGGCTGCGTGTTACGAACCCGTTGAATAACGTCAGACGTTCTTCCGTGACCTTCGAGGGACGTTGACGCGTTTACCGTGTCCCGCGTTGTTTCGGTTTATTCGCCTCCGGGACAGTTCAGGCTCACCTCCCCCCCGGCTTAAACGGCGTCAAAATTCAGATACGTATCTCGACTTCTGATGCCCATTGCTGTATAAAACTCTCCTTTCACAGCTTACAGTTTACAAATCAGCGCTTAACCCTGAACAATAGTGATAATTTTAAATCAGTCTCTTTTTTTTGAAGTGACCGCTAGTTAGAAGGGAAACTTGGTTCTGGATCTTTCTAAGGCCGATATTCAATTTAATTCAGCTTTTATTTTAAGGAGAAGTGCAGACATAGCAATATGGTGCATGACTTCATCGCCGACTTCTCCGTTGCTCCCCTCTCCCTGCTTCTCCTCCTGGCGGCTGATGTACGGCCCGGGTGACACGCAAAACAAACAGCGGGCCAGTCGATGCTGTAATCGGGAGCGCGGCGCGGCAATAAATAAGCCGCACTGGTGACCCGACGGCATCCGAGAGACGGCATGATGTGGATGATGCCGAGAGAGAGGGGAGCGGAGAACGCGGTGATGCAAAGGAGGGACCGGAGGGCCGTTTCAGATCCGAAACAAGTTTATTTTTTTGTCACGTTACAAAGGAGGCGGAGGGCGAAATAACAGCTCGCCTGTCTAAAAATGCAAAAAGTCTACCTTGCTGGTGTAAATAAAGTCCGTTCCTTTAAAGTACTGTCTAAACATCAAAGGATCATTTTTAAAAAAACATCCCAACTATTCGGTGTCATTGATATAAATCTGCGCTTTGTCACACATAACATCCTGCAGCAATGTTTTACTGGACGTTTTTTGAAGGTTTACAAGGACCCGAGTTGTATAATTCGGTGGCCAAAAGCTAATGCGTTTTTGCGAGGTTTAAAAAAAAAAAAAATCTGTTCTCATCTTTAGAAAGTCAAGTCTTGCTTTGCATATACTTTGTCAGCTTCCCACAAATCAAATTATTATTTTGACTGCACTAATAACTTTGCTGTTTACGTATTCCGGCAGCGTCCTGGGCGACGGTAACAAAGCGAAATGTCATTTTCAGGAGAACTGGCCTAGTGAGACAGAGAGAAAGAGAGCGACGGAGACGCAGCCGTTCGGTTTTCCTCAGAAAGACGAGATGAACCTGCATAATTGAATCGCTTGCGAATTTAAACGGCTAGTTTGAAAAGTGGTTGTGGAGAAAAGCAGAACATCCGAATGGCGCGTCGCAGCTCATCCCCACCATTAGCTTTATATCGCTTCGTTCTGTACTGTTGCCGGAACCGTTAAGAGGAATAAAACCTCAGCGCCGTTTAGTTTTTTCGAGTGGAAAAGAAAATTATTTAGGATTATTTGAATTACCTTAAGATGAACCTTTTTTCATCCCCCTTAAATTGCATTTCACATGTATTTTGCTGTACGTGGGAGCGTCTGTCTTGCCGCTTTATCGTTCTTCAAAGGCAAATGAGCAGCCGTCAGCAAGAGCTCTAGAAAAGGCTTTTTTTCAGACGTTATTCCGTATATTCGATGTGTTCGTACCATCGGCGAGCGCAAGAAGAGTCTGGAAAAACCCAGAAACGTCTGTCTGCGTTTCTCAACCTCGCCGACCTTCTCCTTGTTATTGTTCTCGCTGTTGTTGCTTCACAGAGGCAGTTCGTGTAGAATAGGTGTCACCTCAGGGGCTTCACAGCGCCACACGGGCTCCGCCGGGACACCCCGCCGTGTCACATGGAACTCGCTGGTAATTGACTCCTGGTGGGACCAGAGAAGACAAAATGCAGAGACATGCAGGGGTAACACAGAGGTGGGGGGGTGTGATGGGACCTACTGCAGAGGAGAAGACAGTGGGGTAGAGGGGGATTGACCGACACCAGCGGATGGACGGAGGACTGTGAAGCAGGGAAGCGAGAAGTGCTGGAGGAGGAGAAAGAAGGTGTTGACAACGCTGGAACCAGTGACCGAAAGACATCAGGAGAAGGTGGCGAGGCTGCTTATGAACATCCTCCAAACCAGAATCACGGTGATACTGGCTCCTCTTCGCGACACAAATCTGTTAAGTTACTAAACGTGAACGTTTTTATTTTTTTCTTCCGGATCCGGCTTTTCCTCACGCGGCAGCAGACAGAGAATCATGAGAAGATGATGAGAATGAGGGGAGGTGTTGATGCTACAGAGGTGTATACATGTAGGGTGTCACATTCTCACCATCAGACTGACAATTTTGTCAGCCGACGGCGCGAAGCGATATCGTCGCTGCGCGTAGGAAAATCGGCTCGCTTCTGACGTTAATAAAACGTGTCTCGATACAATCGCCCCGGCGCCGTTTAACTGCGGTCCGTCGTTGTTCGCGCTATATTTTTACCCCCGCGTTTGCCTGCCGTTGTTTTACAGGATCTCCGCTGAAGGCCGCACGCGTGTCTGCGCGCAACGCTGCGGACCGTGACACAGGCAAGGACAACAGGCAGCACGGTAGATGGCTTTTAATAGGAGGGTTGTTGGGTTAAATCCCAGGAGAGGCTCTGCTTAAATCCCCTCGAGCGGGACACCGAACTGCTAAAGCAGAGAATTTCTCATCTAAGCAATGAAATAATAATTAACATCGGCGCTATAAATAACAAGTCATGAGCATCGCACGGAAACGTATGGAGGGAGGTGTCGCTGTCCTTCAATTACTCTTATATATAGTCCCCCGAAGACGCATTCAGGGGACGTTCACCAGGTTACAATTAAAGCAAATGACAGATCAGTTCCACGTGGTACTACTAAGTTTGAATAAGAAGACAAGTGAAAATCAGTGCAGATGAAGAGGTGTAACGCGAGTTTGCTGTGTGGATTAACGGTAAAAGTGGAAACCGATATACCGCACGTTGCAAACAGCACCAAACTAGTTCTACTGCCCTGACACTGACTCAGAGGAGGAATCAGTTCCATTCAGTTTGTTTCGTTTTTATGCTGCACTCCCCTCTCGCAGACACACGGAAACGCTCCAGAACGCGGCAGAAGCAGATGTTGTAGCTATAAAGAAGGCAGCTGAGGAGAGGAAAACAAAAAAAGCCTCCCAGTTACACCGAGAAGGAGAAGAATGAACCTCTGTTGGTCCAAGTGCCGTGGCCGCCTTTCCCTGCCGGGGGTTCTAGGTACAAAACAGAAGCGACGACGCAAAGAAGATGGACGGTTCACCTTTTGCGACATAGCTGAAGGACGCCGACCTTGGTCTTACCCATCAGCCTCATCGGGGGACGTCGGGCTTTCCACGTGGGCGGTAGGTCCCAGCCCCCGCGAGGTTCCGGGAAACGGCTTAAGACAACAGGCCGTGTTGGTTATGTCATAGCAAAGAGGAGGGAATCTTGAGCCTGATGTAGGGTGGAGGAGCATTCCCGACACTGCCTGGCAGACGTCCAGCGCTTCCGTGCTCGGTAAGGAAAAGCACACCCCCCACACGCAACCTTATTAATCGGAGGTGCTTTGGAATAACCAACCAATAACGCCGAGCTAAGTGACTGACACACTTATCTTCAGGATCGGCGTCTGGTAAATCTCCCGGGTCGTCCGTGGCGACAGTGCGATGACACCACCGCCGGTGAGTGTCCCGTTTTGCCGGCTGTCCCTGCGCGCCACGGGTTCTGAAACCGCAGGACGAGCATCAAGGTCGCGGCCTGCGCCCCGTTATCCTTTCGCCACCTCTTTGTCACCATGGCAGCGCCTCACTGTTCTGTTTATCGGAGCAACGATAAAGCCGATGCCTTCCCGGAGAAACAGGTTGCGTAAAAGCGACAATGTGGCCGGCAGAGTCGGCTGCCGCTGTCCGTTACGAAAGAGCACAAAGGGGCCGTCGGAGGCGCGGAGGACTGGGCTGCGCCGATGAAACGGTTTGTGAACAACTTTCTGCATTTAAGGATTCGTCAGAAGCCTCCAGAATGAACTCCGATTCGACCGCGCAAAGATTCGCCTGAATTTGCACAAACCTAATGCGTTCAATATCACATTGATCTGAGTCCTCGTGAAGACATGGCCTTCAGATGGGGTGGTTTTAGGATGCTGGACCATCCTGGGCTAAACGGACCTCACAAGCCTGTTTCCTGACCTTCGCTAACTTCCCTTCAGGGATTTCATTTGGACAGCAGATGGTGAAGCGTTGGGACTTCGGGTTGCGCCTGCTTCATAACACTGAGGTGCGTGCAGCATTCCTAGTTCCAGCATCTCCAGGGGTTGCGCACACTTCCCGAACATCTCTGTTTGCTCCACCGCTCTTCTCCAGGGGCACACGGACAGCATGGGGAGGGCATCTCCAGCTCATCGAATGTGACGTCCGGTTTTTAATAAGCAGCACGCAGCGCAGAAGATCAGATAGGAGGCAGACATGCTTAATAATGAGAAGGAGAGCAAAGCAGAGAGTCATTATCCCCTAAAACACTGGCGCACCTCCTGGACGCCCCTGGAGCGCTGCCCTCTGGGCTTCTTAGCCTTCAGTTCCTTCACCATCTAAATCGTGTGCGCAAGACCTGGCAGGGGCTGTGTGCACAGGTGTGTAGATGCATCACCTTGTGCCACAGGTTTTGCATCTCCTCAAATCACGGTGGCTGTAAGGAGCAGGAAAAGGACGAATGTTTCCATGTTGCAAGAACGTTAGACGGCCTCAGTGGTCCTTTGTGATGCCATTTGTCAGGCAGTCATACGACACAATGGTATGTTTTTTTATCTACGTGTGGTTTTTTTAAGCTGTTCCTCCAGGGTCAAATAGCAGGTTTGCTCCTGGGTTTGAAACCTGCAACGTTTGGCTTATATTTCTAGTATTTTGATGCCCCCAGGATACGTCGCTCAGCTGACGATCTACGAATATATTGAAAAATCCTGCTTGTATTTCCGGGAAGGAACCACATCCATCAGAGGGAAGCGTGTCGATGATCCTAAGGAACAGGTTCGACGCCGTGCCTTCGCCTGCTTGACCGCGTCGAGCGGCCCGTGCGACAGGATGCGACCGCGCTTCACATGGGCTGTGCGGGCGCGAGCGGCCGCTGTGCAGAAGAGCCCTTTTTTGCAGTCTTCGCTGTACCCAAGCGGGGGTCCCTTGCGGGGGCCAGGTGCACGCAGCTGCTCCGGGTCCTTCCTGTGCTAACACGCACACACGCGGGAGAGTAACACACACGCGCGCAGCACAGTGGTTAAGAGCGCAGACTCGCATCAGGAAGGTTTAAATGCCAGGAGGGGCTGTGTTTTATCCCCGCTGCTCTACATTATTTATTATTAGTCATTTATTGCGCTGGCGGCATAAACTGTGGGTCACTTTGGATTAACGGCGCGTGTGAAACTGCGAGCGGCGCCACGAAACATCGTCATGTACAGCACTGTGCAAAAGTCTTAGGCACCTGTGGGGAAAATGCTATAAAGCGAGGATGGTTCCAGAAATAATGCCACGAATACTTATTAATCAATAAACCTTCTAAAAAGTGCAGTAGACAAAAAAACCTCCATCAGATCAATATTTGGTGGGACCACCCTTTGCCTTTACAACACCATCAATTCTCTCATGCAAACTTGTATGCAGTTTAAGGTGGAGGTTGATAGGTTCTTCCAAACTGGCCACAGTTGTTCTGCACACTTTGACTGTCTCTGCATGTCCTCCCAGACTGACTCGATCATGTTGAGATCAGGGCTCTGTGGGGACCATAGCATCTGTTGCAGGATTCCTTCTTTTTGCTCAACATAGTTGTGTATGACTGAGATTGGGTGTTTGAGGTCATTCTCAGGCTGCACAATGAATTTGGGACCAAACAGAAACCTCCCTGATGGCAGATCAGAATCTACCTGTACTTCTCAACACACATCCAAGTTGCATGACTAACACTTTTGCACAGTACTGTATGTGATTCTTGTTGACCCGCCGCGCTTCACCGCGCTGTGTTTGTGGCTCTGCTGGGTCCTATCTGCCAACGTCGGTGGAAAGCCTCAAACGCCTGTTTGTTACACGGGCAGGAATCGCTCGGCTATTTGCCGTCACTCTGAAGGTACTTAAAGGGCCCGTGGTTGCTCCTCGGATCTCTCTGGTTCCGCCGAAGGTGTCAAACAGTGTTTCTGGGAGATTAACTGTCGCCGCTGATCACGCTGGAGATGAGGAGCGCTGCTCTCTTGTTTACATCACAGGGTTTGTTCCACTGTAATATTTCTTTGTCTGAGTGTTAAATGGATACAGGGAGCACGGGAAATGAATCATAATCCTGGGCGCGGGGAGCGATCGATATCCGTGCAAAACGGACATGGTTCTGGAGGTGGTGGAACGGAGAGGCGCTTGGGTGGACTCGGAGCGGTCAAGGGCGAGGCGGGATCCGGGACGAAGGAAGGGTTCGCCGAGGGAAGACGGCAGATGCGGTGTGGGTTTGGAAGAGGACTTGAGGGTGTGCTGGGAGAAACGTGTCGGGGGGAGGGAGGAATGGAGGTGCTGCTACAGGAAGGGGTGGAGGAAACTCAACGGAGGGGGCAACGCAAACACAGGCGTCGGTTGTGATGCATGTGATCAGATAGAATGTCTTCTAGAGGTCGTCCTGACTTTCTTTCAAGAGGGTCGGAGCAGGACCAGCCTTAGAGGCCTCACACTAGGATTGCTACCTCCAGAACCACCCTGCACAAGAGGTTGTGGTGGGGTTGGGGCTGAAAGCAAATAGTACAGTAATGTAACCAAAATCAGATCTTTTTTCAATCTGCCAGCAGGAACGATAAGCTTCTGGTCAGTGTTCTGAAAAACCCTTTGCCTGCGTGGTGCCCCATCTGCCGCATCTGCACCCACTTCTCGCATCTACTACACGGAGCTGATGAAGAGCCACGTCGATAGACACAAACTTTCCTTGTCTTGTACCTATAAGAGGAAAGATGATTGCTTTATAAATGGAGATGTAACAAATGTTGTGTCAGAATGTGGGGAAGTGCTGTCAAGATGACTTGGAGTCATACACACCCACCAGGGTGGCTGGCCACGGCCTTCTTCTGCTGGACTTGGATCCCACATCAGGCATGGAGGCCAGGAGCTGTAAAACACCGGCATGACCCACCACACCCCTTCATAGCAGCACGCCCCCTAACTAATATAGACTTTTTGTTTTAATACGACACGTTGCCATATTTTACCGAGACTTAATCGGAAATATTTTTCAGACCAAAAAAATGGTCCGACTTGGAGCCGGCAATTTCCTACACAGAAGAATTTCCATTTTTCCTCAGAGTGACAAACTGGGTTTTCTGTTCCTTGAGTTCTCCTGGAAGGTCTATTGTAAAGCACTTTGTGACAACTCGCTCGTGAAAATGCACTGTGCTAAATAAAATCTGATCGATCGGTTTGATTGATAGGCCTTGCATGCGGGGGGGGGGGCAGGGCTGATGGATACTGCCGTCTGTTTTCGGCAAGAATCCCGACCTTCTGAATCAGAACAGAAGGACGATCGTTCGTAGGTTAAAAGCCTTCGGATTTCGTTTGCATTTCCGCAGTCGTTCGTCGAAGGAGTTCTCCAGACTGAGCAGCTCACGTGGTTGATAAGGCGAAGGCGCAAGAGCTGGACGAATTACAGAACCGCGTAACGAATTACGAAAAGGCTCCTTAAAGCAAACTAGATCATCCAAAGGTCAGATAGGCCAAGGCTACAGGTATTCTTGGGTTAAGAACTTACTTGGCATGACTTGGCAAGCTTGATGTCTCAAAGAGAGGGGGAAGTACTCACGAGACAAATCTTCAGCTGGATTTCTCCTTTGGCCTCCTACAAGTTGACCCTCGCGGATAGAGGTTGTTTCGCTAAAAAAAACCGAGGTACCATCTCAAATTATCAATGACCGCTTGTCCTGTCGAGAGCTGTGATGGTCCAGAGTTGTGAAGGCAGGGTCCATCCTGGACACACACACACACACACACACACACACACACACACACAATTACCATGAAATACGTGCCTCGATTGTGAAGGAACGTGGGAAGAACATACAAATCCCACGCCAGCTGAGGCGTGTTTGAACGTGTCCGGGAGCAGCGCCGCATCTGACAAAAACAAAGCTCAGAGCAATTGCGGAAATTCCAGCGGGAGGTGTAAAAATTGGACCCCCCGCTTGGCGCCACAGTAAACACACCCGAGGTGTGAGGAGGGAGCCGGGCAGGTAAGTTACGGGGCCGATATTTTCGTCTGGCTGGAACGACCTGCACCGTTTCCATCATTTTGTCCTGTGTCGGCTGCTCAAACGCAGACGTTTACGTTGCTTCATTACTGTCATTTTGTCAGGACGCAGGTTTCAATTCGCACTTAAAACAAAACAAGCACCAATTAGAGCCTCATTGTTAAAAGCGGTCATTTTCTTTACTGTTTGCACCGGGGTTCATTAAAAGCGCAAATGACGAATGTGTAGGACAATGCGGGAAAACACACAATGTTGTATTATTATTATTATTATTATTATTATTATTAATAATAATAATAATAATAATAATATTTTATATTCAGAAGTAGTGCCGGGGTGTTTATAAGGAGGGACGGTTCAAATGGGAGTCATTAATAGAGAAGTATAGTCAGTCACTATACTGCACTAATGAAGCTGGTAATGAAGCCGTTTGCTCATTTCAGACGAACACACGTCTGCGCACTGTGTTAACACCGGCACGTCGAGCGCTGGGCTCCAGTCTGCTGCAGCGCGAGGTTACTGCAGACTGGCCTGCTGGGCGATGAGGAATCTTAACACACACTGTTTAGGTAGCAGAAAGGCTGGCGTCACATTTGTAAAAGAAAAGGGTGAGGATTAGGGACAGGATTAGGGTTAGGGTTGTAAGTAAAAGTTAGGGTTAAGGTTAGTTTAGGGGAAACCCCCCCCCCCCCCCCCATTTTGAAAAAGTTGCATTTCCACATTGTCCAGATTCCCTGTGTTGGCTGCTTGTTGTTGGTGATAAAGGCCAAATGGGTGTCTTGTATTAAGCCTCTTTATCCACTCCTTCTCTCTCCTTTTGTTTTCTTCCCAGTTACAGTTTTGATGGGAATGTATTCCAGTTGGTGTTAGGATGAGGGTTTAGGGTTGAAAGTAGAAGTTGGGTTTAGGGTTGAAAGTAAAGGTGTGCTTAATGAAAAAGGAGCAGGTGAAACGACAGCAGCACCTACAGTACATACACATCTCAGTCTACTTGGCAGTTTTCTCCACCGTATAGGAAGCTGGCCAGCGTACGAATGACCACCTCCTACCGTGATGCCACCTGGGTACGGATCTGTGTAGTTTCACACCCGGGTTTGTTCATCTGCTGTTTAAGGACGATCCAGTGCCTAATGTTAAGTAAATATAAATACCTATTTCTTCTCTTATAGAGATGGTTTGTCTTCCCGGCCGTTGCACCCTCCACCATCCACTCCCAAGCAATGCCGCGCCGAACAAGCCGGAGCTTGGAGATCTTCCCCGGCAAGGTCTCCTGGCATCCGTCGGAGGCGCCTGGCCCCGGCTGAAGTGAAGCCGCAGCCATTTTTGTTATTGTGTTTTTGTCCCCTTCCCGCCCGTGCGCCAGCGTCGGGCTGTTTGTCGACTGCGGTCATGCTCAGCTGCTCAGTAATGGAGCGCTGTCTGGGAAGAGCCAGGATTAAAATTGGATGAAGAAGAGGGAAAATGGAGGGCTGCTATGTAACTAACCTTGACACGCTTACTGACACGGGTGGCATCGCTCCACTCCGGGCTTTCAATTATTAAACACGGCGAGAAACATAATGCCGAGTTTGTACGCGCGCGTCCGCGTTCCTCCCCCTTTGTGGCCGAGTCAGATATTGGGCAATTTCCAAATCCGTAGATAATAATTGACAGAAGTGCTGATTTATTGCATCATCCATTTTCATCTGTCATGCTCAATGTATTTCAGTTTCATAAGCAAATGATCCACCAAAGGATTAATGGTTCAATGACAGTCATATGACTTGCCCTTCTTTCTTTATTTTTTTAATTTATTTATTTATTTTTAATCGTTCATTGTGATGGAGCAGAAATAGCAACGCTGTATAATTTGGGCCGTAATTCAGATTTATGATTTTTCTTTCAGGTCAACATCTGGAGCTGCTGGGCGAACGCTCTTCCCTGGGGGCGAGACGGGGCTCATCCTCTGTGACCAGTTTGTAAACAGGTTTGCTGACCTTGTGGTTCGCATGCGACCCGACTCTGGGAGTCTGGCTCGCACCCCTGATGGCAGAGGTGGTGCCAGAAGCTCGAAGGGATGTGCTTATCACCCCGTCTTTGGACCCGGTGTCTGCGAAACCGATTATGGGACGCAGTTGACCACAATCCTCTCTAAATCGTCTGTTTTTTTTTTCAGGAATCTGGAACCATCTTTATTGTGAACAAGAGCACTCGGATGAGATCTCCTGCATTTCTCTTTCATGTTCTTTCCTTTCGATCCAAAACGCCCTTGGTTTGTGGGAATGATTAGCTTTGATGCTGTTGGGGGGGGTGGGGGGCAAATTACAGTGGTCGTGTATTGGCGCAGCGCCACACTGACACCTACTGGCTACCACTCAGAACTGCACTTGGGCCTTCAAATGATGCTGAGACAAAATAAATAAAGTATTTTGCTAAATTTCCCCATAATATTATGAAGACTTCATTCCACACAGTGCATTAATTTTTTCTCAAAATTTCAGGTATCCGAAACACCGTCATATTATTCTCTGGTTTTTCTTCCTTCCCATTTAGTCGCTCTCCTTGCCGCCTTGTGTTAAGGACACCGATCGGCTTATTTTCCCGCGATTCAAGTCGTGCGGCGACTGCGGAGGAGCGAGAGGGTTCTGATGCGAGAGAAAAGCGACGCTGTAGCGTAAAGACACGCGACGTGTAGCGTGCGCGTCCGCAGCGACTGGCAGACAATTCGGCAAAATGTTCAGATTCCAGTGTTGCCCCGACACTGAGGTGATGCCTAATTGTGGAGCGAGGGGCTCTTAATAAATTTGCTTCACCTGTTCCAAAAAGCATCTTTTGACTTGATGCGTACAGTAATACCCGTTTCTTATTTCCCATATACGCCTGCGTGCCCATTATCGCACGCTGTTCCAGCATCGGCGCAGTCGGCCGGCAGCTGGCGTGCACCTGCCACGTCTCTGTGGGGTCCCGACATACCGTCTGGTGCAGGACCGAGGTGCAGCAGCCCCCCCACCCCAAGCGTTCCAAGCACGTTCATTAAAGGCCTCTTGTTTCAATCCTAAAACGGGAAGAGCTGTTGAATTTCTGAGCTAAGTATCTATCTTATTTTATTGCTTAGTCAATGCTCTTGTTTAAATCATCTTTAAATTTTAATGCTTTATCCAGCTCGCTTGTTTGCTTTGCTTGCAAAAATTACTGGTAAACACCTTGCTGGAGGCGACCAGAAGGCCCTGCTGTAGCTGTGATTTAAACGGGCACTCGGGCAAGTTTAAGTCCTTAAGCATGACGCTAGCAGCCGCCTGTGGCTCCTGGAGGCTTAACTGGAGCAGCGAATACTGAGCAATGGACGATTTCTTTTTGTTTGTTTTTTAAATATCGAAACGCGTTCACGTGTCACTTGCGCTAACCTTGCGATCCGTGTCCATTTCGATATTTTGACTGTCCGGCGGCGGCAGTGATGCTCGTACACACGTCGCCCACATTTCCCCCGGTCCGGTTCCCCCTTGTCCCGGTTACGAAACCAGGGTTTTTACTTTTACAGTTATTTTCCTTTATTTGAAGTTTTTATGGACAAATTTAACAGCCGACACCATCAGATCTTATCACGGGCTTCCCTTCCTTAAACCGCCCCTGGAAATCCCGGGCGACTGAGTGAAACTCCAGTAAGTCTGCAGACCTCTAAGGCACGAAGCGGTGGAGATAATGAAGTCAGGTGTTGCCGACACGTTCTGACACACACGGCGGAGCCGTCAAAAAGCCCGGGGTGGGGCGCGTGCTGTCAGAAAGGGACCTTTGCTCCGACTGCTGCAAACAATCTACTGCAGATCAATAACAGGTGACACTATTGCCAAGCGGTTTTGCTGAGGGCCTCAGCGTAGCCATCCAGTCGCAGGGCGGCGGCAGGATCTCAGAACGCTGGGTTATCTGCCTCCCTGCTCAAATAATGACTTCAATTAGAGAAAGAAGACGGGTTGAATTACGGCCAGCAGCCCTCGTGTCTGTCAGGGCCCCAACTTATCCCTCCTTAACCTGGATGACGGCACTTGGAAGAGATAATAATGAGCAAATAAATCATCTTTCGATGGCTAAATGCGCTGCTGGAAAGACGTGGGACCGACCAGTGGGGAAAGAGGCATCTGTTCCTTGTCCAGAAGCGTCCTTATGGAAAAACGTGCAATTTCACTCGCGCTTCACCCCTTACCCAACCGCGAGAACCGGGCTGACCGACAAAACGTCGGGAGGGTTTCCGTCCAGTTAACCGATCCGTCGCTTCTGCTCCCTTCCTGGACACGCAGACGTTTTCTAGTCGGTATCGTCTTATTTAACGTCTCCTACGTGTCTTTCGTAATAAAATGTGCAGCCCGTGCCCCCCCCCCCCCAACACCTGCTTGAAATAGCAAAGTGTTTGCTGGGACAGCATTTTGGGTATTAGCTACCAGGATTAGCGGAGGTTTGAAAGGTGTCAAGGCAGAGGACACAGTCTAGGGGCTTTTACTGCATTACTGACATCAATCATCAATCTTCATAATCCTGTACCTGTCATTGACATAGAGGATAAAGAAGGGAGGGAGATAGGTGGGGGTGGGGGGCGGGGTGAGTGGGAGGTCTATACAGCCCACATATCAGGAGAATGAAAGGGAGAAATGGGAGGAAAGAAAGGAAGAGCGGCGATTATAAAGAGGATATCGATGCGGGGAGAAAAACGGCAACGGAAGCAGATTTTAGGCTGTTTAACGTCTGTTTACCTTCCACGCTGCGGAGGGAACAGAGCGGGGATGTTGTGTGTGTCGGGGGGGGGGGGGGGGAAACC
>UFQX01001013.1:221830-234702 GCA_900497675.1 Arapaima gigas
GGGTAACCTGCAAGGGTAATTGGTGGGAAGGTTAAAAATTCACTCCACGCCCCATGAACCAAACGATGAGGCAGAACTTCTCGCCGTATCAGTTCCCATCCAAAAAGTGTTCTGGGGTCGAATGGATAAGTGCAGGTAGGAGTAGGGAAAAATACCCCCCCCCCCCCTTCGGGATAGCAGATAAAGGACAGCACATTTGGACAAAGTGACTCCATCCCGTGAAGCTGTTACAAACGTAGAACTTTATTGTGCTCCTTAGCAGTGCTGCTAAGCGGCGCCGGGCCTAAACCTGCAACATCTACTTCAGCTTCTTTCCGTCCGTCTTTGTTGCAGCTAAAAAGCCGTTAATGGGTATAAAAAAGATTTTTAAAGTTGACATTATCGGTTATTTAGTGTGTCTCACATACATACTCTATAAAACCTGCTTGCACAACACTCTAAATATATAATTCAAAGGTAAGGATTCCTCAGGACAAAAAGTGAAATAATGCAACTTTTTTCTTTTTTTTTTTGCCTTTTCAAAACAAGTTAGATTTTTTTTTTTTACATTCACAGGTGAAAAGACCTATTTTGAATCGTGGGTGATGTTCCTGGGTTGTACAGAGCATTGCAGGATGTGGATCTTCTGGTGTCTGTTAGCCTCTCCAGTTTGTTCAGCGCTTCTAGTCTATTTGTGGAGGCACACAATCCAGGACTGTTTACTTTTGCAGGTTCACAGAAATGACGCCGGTGCTTCGCGGGCTGAATTTCTTTATCTCGGGGGTTTTCGAGCCGAGCGACGCGCGCCGCTTACAAATTTTGGACGACCGAACGTCGCGCGGATGAAAAATAAGTAAAGGGACTGAGCAAGCGGCCAAGGGTACGGCCAAATTCCCCTCAGGAGAGGACAGCTCCACTTCCTTAACTGCCACGCCACCTGCTGGCTGCCTGCTTGTCGGTTATGGATTCCTGTCGTATAAAAAAAGCGTGCAGCTGAGAAAGACGGCCGAACAGCTTGCTACGTGACCCCCCCCCCCCCCCCCCCCCCCCCCCCCCCCCCCCCCCCCCCCCCCCCCCCCCCCCCCCCCCCCCCCCCCCCCCCCCCNCCCCCCCCCCCCCCCCGGGGTCCCGGCCACCTTAGCTCGCAAAGCCGCAATGAACACAACGCTGTAGTTACGGGGCAACAGCCGTTCGGGAATGAAGGAGAGCCGGGCGCACGTTTGGGAGCTTCTTTCACTGTGTGTGTACATGCGAGGAGGACATGGAGCGTAAGGGTGTGGGTGTCTGTGGGCAGAGAACTACGGAAAAGGATGAAACAAGGGGGCAATTGAAAAAAGTGACGTCGTGTTAGATCGAGTGCCGCCTTCCTCCCCGTGGGAACTTCCGCCCATCTCTCTTAACTGGTGGGTGCGGCTGCTCCGGCCTCCGCTTTCTGCTCGCCGCCCTCAGCCGCCTGCACCTGGTTTAGCTGGAGGAACTTGAGCACGTTGTCCTTGAACTCTTTCGCCGTCTCCTTCACACCCTTCTCCAGAAGGTAGCCCTCGGTCTCAATCTCGACGTTCTCCTGTCCGGCCACGGCTGCCATGGAGGTCTCCAGGAAGCGCAAGCTTACCAGCACGGACATCTGCGGATTGGAAGCAGGAGAGGAGGAGTCACATAGCCAGCAGGTGAGGACGATGAAATGGAGGGCAGGACACAGAAGAGCTGAAAACTACACGCCCATAATTATAATTATACTATATTAAACACATAGCAACGGGCAGCTTTAGATGTTAATGCGTTTGGATATTTCACTGGAGAAACTGCCAGTTGCTGAGATCCCTTCTGACAGGCACAACTGAAAGGAACCCTTTTCCACTTTGAGCCACAACCCTCAGGTTACAAGTTCAGGCCTCTACTACTCGAGCGACAAAATATTTGTGAAAGAGGAGACTTTGGACATGTGAGCAGGTGGACAGTCGGCCTCTGGCTCCGCGTCTGGGGACCGTTCTACCTGGACGAGAAAGATGGAGAGCACCACCGCCCCAATGGTGTTCATGAGGCCCATGTAGTAGTTGACCAGGGCCTCCCGGCAGCCGCGGGTGTAGAGGTTGAGCTCCTCGGTCTGGTACTCGTAGTTGTAGTGGGCAGAATTGTTGGTGAGGCGGTGCTGGATGCAGGGCCGGGGGGACGAGGGGTTGCAGCAGCTGAAGGGGACCCCGTCCACCAGGTAGCGCCCGTCCACATTGCTCTTGATGCGGCTTGGAAACGGCGGAGACAAGTAGGAGTTAACGTCTGAGAACCTGAATGTAAGACCTAAATCGCTTATTTGATCATCTTGGGTCTCACTCCACCGATTCCTCCCACTGGGCAAACACATTAGAGTCACACTTTCCCATGAGGCATTGCCACCGAGCAGGAGTTTAACGTAAGGACTACGGCTGCCGAGGTAAGAAGGTCAGAGAGAATAAGAAAACACACAATGTCCATTGTGGACATAAAATATACAGGGGTGGTGCAGGTGGGTGGGGGGGCAACCCTGACTGCATTTGAGTTCTTTTAGAATATATTGCAATTTGTCCGGTTTAGGCCTGAAACTTATAAGATGAAATATTATCCACATAACAACTTCGGGAAAGGAATTAACAGCAGAGCTGAGGTTTTGTTGTGACAAATGACAGAAGTAAAGACCCCCCAGTAACGCTAACTGTTTTACTCAAAGCTTGAAGCGAGCAAAGAACCCAGAGAGGTTTCTTTCTTTTTAATTGTTTTTTTTTTTTCTCAAAGTGAACCTGCTTTGCCAAATGTCTGCCTCTGAGGACCGAAGGGATGAGCAACGAGAAGTGAAACGAAACACTAAAACAGAACGATGAAAAACACCAAACACAACGCTGAGCCGCAAAGGTGAGGTTACACTAGGCAGTTTCCACCCCCCCCCCCCAAAAAAAAACTTGTAGGCAAACGTAACTTAATGTTTTTAACAAACTCTATAGTAAACAGTACGACAAACACACATTTAAAATCTTCTTTTGGTGATGTTTTCAAAATGAGGACCCCTTTTCTTGCTTTCTTCAAAATTTATTCATCGTCATCATCATTATTATTATTATTATTATTATTATTACTATCCCTCCTTTTCCTTGTAAGTGGAAATACTTTATCCAGTGCTGTCAAAATGTACAATATTTATATCTTCTGACTTGGTGTCATTTTTAACCACCAAACTCTGGGTCCCTGAGGTGCCTACAGGGAGGTATCACCTGAAAGGGATTATTGGACTGGGAAGATGCACCACTGGATTAGAACATCTCTCTCCAGATTAGGCCCATTTAGCACAGGATTAGGCCAGTTGAGGGGAATGTGTGCCAGTTTGCTTCACGATTACCTGACTATGTTGGAGGGACCAGTCCTTGGTGGCAATTGTTTCAATTTACTGGTAGTTTGTGTGCCCTGCTGGCCCCCGTGTCCCTCCCTCGTGTGCCCCGGCCCACCACTCACTCCTTAACCTCCTTGGAGCTGAAGTCCAAGTAGCGGTTGCTGATCCACTGCACCTCGAACCAGTCTCGGAAGTCAGTGTTGCCGCAGCACTGGAACTCCATCTGCAGCCGGTCGATGGTCTGCTTCTGGAAGCAGCGGCCTGGCGTGTCTGTGTCCTTGTAGAACCGGATGCCGTTCTTCAAGCCGATCTTCAGAGAGGCTTCCAGGTTTCCCTTCATGGCATAGCTCATGATAACTGCCACCAGCATAAGCAAGGTGAAGAAGACGGCCACGGCAAAGTAGGGCTGC
Source organism: Arapaima gigas (assembly GCA_900497675.1). Classification (NCBI taxonomy): domain Eukaryota; kingdom Metazoa; phylum Chordata; class Actinopteri; order Osteoglossiformes; family Osteoglossidae; genus Arapaima; species Arapaima gigas. The sequence goes on from UFQX01001013.1 coordinate 225,575, forward strand.
AGGAAGCTCCTCCACCGTGGGAAGCGACTCGGGTCCAGGGCATCCTGGCAGATCCGTCCCGCAAAAATATTGATGCCCATGGAGGCCAGGCCCACCATCATGAGGGTGTTGGGTACCGCGTGGATCTCGGTGTTGTCCATCACCTGGGCGTCACGGACGGAACCCGTTCCAATGCAGAGACATTGCAAAGCAAACCGGACACAATTTAGGGCGTCAAAGGAACAAATGTGTCTAATTTGTAGCCAGTTAAAGACTATTTCTTTCCACTTCTCATTTCTTCAGCAGAATCTTATTTAATATGCATGATCATTACATATAAATGAATGTATAATATTTGCACAAACCTAATGTATTAGTGTATAACTTCGCTGAATACTTTTGCTCGTGTTTTTGGTTCCCCCGATACCCAACACGGGTTTCGACGCGTCGGTCGGCATTTAAAAGCAAAAAAAAAAGAAAAAAACGTATTTTTTGTCGCGTGGGTTACATCGCTATGACATCACCGAGGAGGCTTGTTAAAGAAAACGAAAGTTTTCCAGTTTTGTTAATATTACCTCTTACAGTCACAAACGGTGTTTTTTGTTTTTTTTTGCTTTGCTCACACATCCAGTTATTGCGTGAGCATCACACATGAGTCAGATAATCCCCTCTGCATCCAAATCTAATCTCACCTGAGAAGGCCATCGTAATTTTGGATCCGAAATCCGTTCGGGTGCTGCTGGCTTTGTGGAAGCGCGGGTACGTGTGCACCCCGTGAGAAATTCCCGCGTTTGTTGTTTCGCCGAATTCTCGGTTGTCTAAGATATGTTTAGCTAGTGAAACAGCGGGAAGAAAGGGCAACGTTATGCCCCTTTGATGAGGACATATTTGTGCTTTTTTACACACTTGCTTGACATCAAACACCTTCAGCTTTTATGTCTGTTTTCAGATTCGCTCTGTACCGCCTTTAGACTCCAACCGAATCTGAGACGACGCGAATGTTTCAATTGAGTTCGTAAGCAGGTTTGAAAGGTCTAAAGTTTCCGATATTAACCAAACTGCTCGCCCCTCTTCACTGATACCATTCTATCCTCATATCCTCACATTTACACAATGCAGCCTTTGGAGGTTGGTGAAGATGTGGAAATGGGCCAAATTTAAAAAAATGCTTCTTCTCAGCTTTTATGACCATTGCTGGCAACTGCATTTCTTGCCCTCGGTTGGGTAAGAAAGGACCCCCCCCGTGTACCTCACTCCTCCTGCGCAGCTCTGTCTTGAGGAAGACGCCCAGGGTGAAGGTAATGGCTCCGCAGACACAGGCAATCCAGGACAGCAGCCACAACCCCTGGGCGAGCTTCACCCTCTTCTGGAAGTTGAACTTCATCTTCATCAGCACCATGCCGGCGGAGGAGTCGGGGCACCACGCGCTTCTGGGGTGGGGGGGAAGAGAGGACGGGGCCCCCGGGAGAGCGACTGTGGCTCAGCAAGACAGGGAGAGGTGGCGTCGCTGTGGCGGTCCGGCAATAAGAAGGACAGAAGAAGAGGGGCAGCGGACACACTGAGTGCTACGTAAAGCAAAGGTGGGGGTGGGGGGGGGGGGGCTGAACAGGAGTGGGGGATAAAGAAAGTGCTCAGGACAGATTTAGGACAGGTAGACATGTACACATCCACCGCGAGGCCTTTTNGGGGGCTGAACAGGAGTGAGGGATAAAGAAAGTGCTCAGGACAGATTTAGGACAGGTAGACATGTACACATCCACCGCGAGGCCTTTTGAAGCTCTGGTTCCCGCTTTGGGGAACCACCTGGTCCACCTGGACCACCTGGTTTGTGACAAAATCGAATCCGTCCCTCTTTGGACAACGTGTGCAAAGTTTTGAACTGTTTACTTTGGGCAAAATGATTTAAGTTTAGCTTTTCTGATCGGGTTTATAAAATTTTAGGCACGATGTGCCGGACTTTGCTTTACTGCCACCTCCCGCAATGACCCCCCTGTAACAGGACCAGCGCTGTTGGGTGGTGGTGGTCCCAGCCCCTCAGACCAGTCCATCAGGCCTGGAAGGAGAGCTGTGGGATTCCTCAAGGCAGGTGGAGAATGACACGGACTTCCTTCTAATCCCCCTGTCTATCCTATTAAAACCATCCTTCCAATAGGAATCCAGGCCACCCATCAGCTCAGTGCCGCTCCAGGTCACTCTGTGTCACAGAGTAGGAGGGACTCGCCAGAAGGATCCAGTTTTGTGATGCGGGGACAGAGAAGGACAGAGATGAAATGAAAATATGTGAAAAACAGAAAGAAAAATCTGTTGAAAGATCCTTGAGTTACTGTAGTCATTCACATAAGGTGTTTAAAGAAAAGGTGCAAATCCAACGCAGTCAAAGCCGTTTGGCTCCTGTCCTCCATTTCTGAATATTTTAACAGCCAAACCGTTAAAAGGACGCGGCTGTCACTTTCTCATATGTTGACTGTGTTTGCTGGCGGACCGGTATGGGTTGAGGACCACGACGCAGGTCACAGCATGTAACGCAGAGATTTACGCAAGTAAAGCAATAGAAATAAAGGACGCGATAAATCTGTAAACAGCAGACGTCGCAAATGAAATACGCTTGTTTACGAATGAACGAGTAGCTGCGTTTCAACCCTGCGTGCGAAACGTCACGGAGGGAACCGCGCTGTTATTTTTCCTGCAGTTTGTTGTTCTCGGAGTTTTGATGGTGCTTCTGTCTCCGCGTGAACGTGATTTCCGCAGCGGACGCACCAGCAAAAGCGTTTGGTGCGAAGGGCCGGCGGAGCCGCACGGAAACTCTTAAGCGTTTGCATCATTTCTAAATATGGCAGGAGTGCGAACGTCCTTCTAGGTAGGAGGTTTTACGTTTGAAAAGCAAGCTGTCGGAGCTGAGAGCAGCGAAAGTGGAATATTGTGCGTAATAAAAAGAAATTAGAGATGCCCGTACGGGGTTTGCGAGTCAGCGCCCATCGAGGTCAGCTTTGTTGACCGCACTTTGGATTTCTCTCGGCAGAAACGTTTTTATTTTATTTCACTCCCTTCTCGGTGGCAAACTGAGGCAGACTGGAAACAAACGCAGCGCAAGGGCAGAAGGCATTTTGTCGTAATCTTTTTGCTTTCTTTCTCAAATCGCCGAAGCCGCTCGATTCCCGGACGGTGAACTTCCCAGGTTTGACTCGGGAACCTTCTTAACCGCTTGTTTCGACAATAAAGACAAGTCCTTCAGTGACACAACAGGTTTATTGGATTCAAGAAAGGAGGCTTTGTGGAGGCCTGCGAACGTGTGAAGGCTGAAGGTTCCCGACTCTACGTTTCTCTTGTCTCGCCTGTAAGGGAAAACATTCATGAAATGCATTTCGGTCAAAGTGGCAGCTACAATACAGGGCAGAAAGGTAACTGTGGCGTCTCCGTCTTCTATCGCTAACTTTGGTATTACATCGATATTGTAAATTATTACGTATCTAGATCCTATTTTAGACCCATGAAGCAGCACAGTGAAGCGCCGGAGGGCAGAAGGAGACCAGGAACATAAACAGTGATTTATGTGCTCTGTCCTCAAGAGGACCCCCGTGATGAGCGGTTTAAACACCTAATGGATGGAAACCTCAGCTGTCACTTGTGAAGATGAGCTCAGTAACACTGTGAAAACAGATCTGCTGGACTCTGCTGGATCTTTAACAGGGCAGCACAGTGGAGCAACATGCTGAGATTCTTGTCAGTCACACCTACCAGTATGGAGCGTTGTCTTGTTTAGGTCATAAACAGAAAAATGTCATAAAAAAGAACGGAAACATCTGTTTGATTTTAGGGTTACGGTTAGTTGCTGACAACAAATGTGCAAATGTGGATGAAACTTCTGTCAATTGGAAGTCATTCTATTTATGCAACCTGGAAAGATCTCTGCTACCGCTGGAGATGCAGATATAACCGGCATTCCGCTCAGTCTACCATGACTGCTTAAGGTATCTCAGCTATGGGCAACCCTTCCATGAAGTGTGTACCATCACGTAGCATCAAAGCTGGGTTCTTTCCCCAATCAGCATGTCCTCCGTCATCCCCCCAGCCCAGCCCTGGACCTCCACCTTGCCCTGGCTCTCGGCCTCAGCGGGATGGAGCTCACATATGAAGCGATTCAGCAACCGTGTGGCTGACTGGTAGCTGACCAAGGTGGTGCTGGACTCAAAAGCGTCTCCGCCGCCCACGTTGACCGGCCCCTTGTTGGTCATCTTCTTCCAACTGGACAGGATCTCATCCTCATCCGAGTCCTCAAGCGCTCCCCCCTCCGCTCGGCGGAGGTCCAGCAGCGCTTCGGTGCACTTGAGGGTTGCTGGACCGGACTGATCCTGGCGACGCTGCTGCTGGTGCTGGCTTGTGGTGTGGATCTCCTCCAGACTGGCGGAGAGGATGCGGATGGGGGATCCCAGTTTGCGTGGCGCAGCGACCCCATGACCCTCCCCCACCGGCCGGTCCGGGCTGCTTTTGAAGCGAGTGAGGCTCACATCAGCAATGGGCACAGGCAAAGTTTCAGGGTGCATGGAGAACTGAAGGTGAGGGATCTGCAAGGGGCGAGGAGGAGGCCTCCTGACGGCTTCCTCACCCCCCGACTCGCTCTCTGTGTCTCCCTCTCGCTTTGGCTCTCGTCCCATCGCCATCCTGCAAGCCTGCTCTTGCTTCCATGGCATGAAAGCTGTGAGGTTGTGCCGCCCTCGTTCTTGGCTCTTCAACCTGCACGACTGCACCTCCTCTCCAGCTTCTGACCAGTCAGACTCCTCCTCTTCCATGACAGGACCCAACACTTGGACGTCCCCAGAGACGGGGACTTTGTCAAACCGTTCTCTGTCCATGAACTGAGCAGGAGGGGGCGCCACTTGGAGGAGGAACTGGTTCACAGCCTCTTCTGACTGGAAGTGTTTCTCCAACGCTTCCTGCAACAGAGAGGGAACCTGAAGGGATACAATAAAATAAAATACAATAAAATAACACAATATAACATTAGTGATGTCATACATTTACTTCGCCACCTACTGTACTTGGCTGTCAACCCTAAGATGACCCTTTCACTGAGGATGTCAAAAAAATACAGATGAAGAGCAGGACATTTCAGCGCTTCTGATTCTAATATTTAAACCTGGCCTGCTTCGCTATAGTACTTTTAAAATATAAATAAATGATGAGGTGTAATGAAGGCCCACACGCAGTATATTATTAATAATTAAGCACGACTTGGTTCTAAAGTCCACTTCAGAGCGTTTCAGGTAAACTTTTGTGATGCGTGGGTTTTTTTTTCCCTCAACCCCCCCCAAAATCATTTTTCATTGGGAGAAATTCTCACGTTAATGTTCTCCAGGGTGTGGATGGTGGTCTTCGCAGTGGATAGCTGCTCCGTGAGCTCGGAGATGCGTTTGTTTAGATGCTCGCGCTCCCCATCCATGCTCTGGGCCTGGAAGGAATCGGGAACACGGTGAGGGCCTCGCCAGCGTGGGGGGCGCGGGAACGGGGACAGCTTGCCAAACTGCAAGCGACACGATTCGCCGAGGGCAACGAGGACGTTTGAAAACCCCGCGGAGTCAAAGCAAAGAGGGGTCACGTATTGTTCAAAACCACAAGCTCATTCATCGACAGCGTGGAGGCAGAGAGCTCTTCTACCTTCTGCTGCCGGTCATGTCAGCGTATGAGGTCGCTGTGGTAAATGTACCGCTTTTTTTTTTTTTTGCAACTCACCACAGAATGAAGCTTCTGCTCCAGTAGATGGTTTGTCTGCTGAGTGCTGGAGTAGTTATCTTGGAGCCTGGAAGGCAACGTGGGAGAAACAGGAACACTGTTTAGAATGCAGACTAAGGAAGGTGGAACAGGAGAGATGAGGACTGAGGGGTTTGCCTGAGACCTATTATGTCACATTAAATAAATGCTCGGCATTCCTCTCCTGCACACATGCCAACAAAACCTTCTCCGCCTCCCACATGCAAGCATCTTTCTCCCAGAGTCCATGAGCTCAGACCTTTTGAACTTCTCCTTGAGGCTGCTCAGCTCCACCCGGGTCCTCTGAAGCTCCGCTTCCAGCTGCTGGTGGTTACTTTTAAACTCTGCCCCCATGCACTCCATGCGCACAGTAGTCTGCAGAAGGCTGTGCTGCAAATCCTGGTTCTGGTCCTGCAGAAACCTGGAAGGAGGAGTTAGAAGGAGGAGGAAATCAGAGTGAAAAAAATGGCCAGACAGGCTGGTGGGGAGAAGACATTGAGCAGACAAAAACGCTGTTTTATTCTTTCGTTGAATAGACAACTATGATTCATCAAATGGCAGCCGGAGAACCTTCCTGGCCTCTAGATCTTACATAAGACTAAAAAAAGGCGCCAAGGAGAGAGGAGAAACTCACCGAATTCTCTCTACATCTGACACGTCCTCCTGGCAGAAAGGAGGGAGGGTTATACACTCGTCTCCTGGTTACGGATCGTGCATTTCAGCAGCACAAACAGCAAAAATCATGGCACTTCTTTAAGATCAATAGAATTGTATTTAAGACAGAGTTACTCCTGAATTGATCATGCCATATTCCTGTGTACTGAATCAAATACGTTCCTACAGTGTATGAATTTCACGTGCAGATCTCCAGTAGCGTCATTATTATATTTCATTATTATAACCTATGCGTCAGTATTGTATTGCATGTATTTCTGTGGCTAATTTGAAATGAACTGGAAAGTAATACAAGCAAATCTGTGAAATTATAAACAGAACTTCCGTGAACTCAGTGGTCCGTGTAAAAGAAGTATGGAAGTGCAAAGCCACTGGTTTTGTGTCCGGCAGCTTTGACCCACCTGATGCTCCTCCAGACCGGGGTTGTGGGTTTTCTGGGATGAATCAGACCTGTAGGAGTGAGACTGTTGCTCTTCAGTCAAAGGGGGGGTCCTGTTGCTGGCAGCATGGTGGGCTTGTTTATGGTGGAGGGGCTGTTGAGGAGAACTTTGGTGGTGGGAATGGTGAGGTGAGCTTTCATGGTGAGGATGCTGAGGAGAGCACTGGTGGTGAGGATGCTGAAGGGGGTTTTTGTGGTCGTAATGGTGGTGGTGGTGGTGGTGAAGTGGATGCGTGTGGGGATGATGTGGATGACGGGGGTGATGGTGGGGATGTTGAGGGTGGTGTCTTGGTAGACACGGGCTCAGTTCTGGGCTGCTGCTTGTCCTGCCTGTCAGCCTAGTACCGGACCCCGCTTGCTGCTGCTGCTGCTTTCCAACCTGGCCACCCTGGCCCTGACCCAAGCGGGGGCTGTTCTCAGCACTGGTGCTGGTGTCAGTGTGGTTGTCTTGCGTGTGGAATCCTGGGCGTATGCTGTGTGTGTTGCTGCCAGCCAAGTGGTGGCGGTGGTGGAAATGGCGTTTACTGGAATCTGAGCGCTTGCTGCCATGAGAGTGGACACTGGAGCCTGCAGAGTCAGGACTGTCTGTCTGCTTCTGCGACTGCTTTACGTTCCCATCCTCTGGCTTCCTCCCAATGCTTCGACGTTCTTCGCAGGGAGACTTCAAAGAGGATTGGGCAGGGCTGCACGGCCTGCTGGCATCAGGTACTCCCAAGGAACTGAGGCGTGACGGGCTGAGAACCTGTCTTGTTATCTCATTTAGAAAGGCAGAGAATTGCAGCTTCTCCTTGACAAAGTTCTGCCTGGCCTCCTCCCTCCTCTTCAGCTGCTCGTTCTCATCCATCTTGAGCTTTCCTACTTCTCTGTCCCAGGTCCCAGACTCGGATCCTACCCTCTCTTGGCGTGAGAGTACCTCCATGGACTTTGCCTTGCGGAAGTTACCTGCTTTTGCTGTCAGTCCACCCTGCTTTTCCCTGTTCTTCAGGATACCCTTAGTAGGAATCACATTCGATGACACGGCCTTCTTGGGTTTACCAGTGCTCTTCTGTCCCTCGCCGTCATCGCGGGCAGCCAGGTTCCGCTCAAGGCTGGCTGACTTATAGAGATGATTGTCATCCTCAAGCAAAGGCTGTGTGTCTTCCTCATCTTCCTCCTCAAATAACCGGCCCCTGGAGATGTCAGTGCAGGACTGTGAGTGCTGTGGATGCCGGAGCCTTGGTTTCTTGTCCATGAGGAAATTCTCATTATTGATGCTTGTGTCAGAAGACCAGGTGGGGGAAGAAGAGGAGGAAGTGGTGAAGGATGAAGATGAAGATGATGAGGAACTGGAGGAGGATGTGGAAGAGGAGGAGGTGGAGGATGAAGCCAGAGCAGATGCGTGACAATAGGGATAAGTGCAGGCAGGGGTCACGTCAGCTCCATGATGATGCTGGCAATGATGAGGGTGATGGTGATGATGATCACAGTGTGAATGATGAGCATGCTCGTGGTGAAGGTCTGCACCATGATGTCTGTGATGATGATGGTGGCAGTGATCACTGCTGTTGCTTCGCGGTGTCGCATAACTGTGCAAAAGAAAGAGGCGACAACATCAGCCCTATTTCAGCCAGATCTCCTCACTGAAAGCTGAATTCTGGACGTGTGTCGGTATATGAAACATCCCAGCGGCTCAGGTTAAGGACTATCCCTACTGATCCTGAAGTTCTAAACTCAAGAAAGTCACACATGATGCTCAGAAGTTCATGTCTTTCGCTTTCAGAAATTAACAGCGTTAAATCAACGTTGGGGATTCTGTGGAAACTGAGCCGTTACAAACGGTATTCAGACTCTTCCAGATCATTCACAGCTTCTAGTGAAACCTGGCTCTTTCACTCGCTCTCCTCTTCTCCTCCTTATACTTGGACTGCAGCTCCTATCATGTTCAAAATCTTTTGCTGGCACTCCTCCGCAAGCCACCCTGACAGCAACCTGCAGCGAGGGAGCCCACCCTGCTGCTGGCCTCCCGCCGGCCTCCCGGCTGCCTCTGGAACCCCAGCAGAACCCTGATCTGAACTCAGTCAGTGTCAAGTATCTCTAGATACTACACCACTCCAGGAAAGGATTCTTTTATTTATGAGCAGCACATTACATTATTTCACAATTTATTAACTACGTCGCATATTTTATCATGTAAAAATCCTTCTAACTGACAATATGTAACACAATAACAATTATTCTGAGTTCTATTTTCATGATTTTACACCAAAAAGTGTTTCAGTTCAGAGTAGATGATCTTCTACCCATATTTACC
>UFQX01001014.1:565-128165 GCA_900497675.1 Arapaima gigas
GGGGGGGGGGGGGGGGTGCCATTGTTGTTCCTAGGACAACACAGGGGCCAACCCAGTTGCTGGCTAGCTTGGGGCAGAATCTGAGATTTCCCTTGCCGCACATCCAAACCCGGTTGCCCAGGTTTAAGGATTTTCCTCAGCACCGTGTGTTGTAAACTTTACACCTCTGCCTCCATTAGGTGCTTTCTGGCAAACATGGGTGCTGACTACAGGTGCTGTCACAGCCTACTAAAGATACCCCAGCCCTGTGTCACGCCCCTCTAGTCTGATCTCCTGATACAACCTCTAACAATAAACAAGACATCTTCGGTTGACATCTGCACGTGTTTGCGCCCTGACTGCAGCGTTACAGAATACTTCGCCACCAAGCAGATGGCAGATATGGAGGCTCTGGGTTCAGCGACTGCCGACCAAGGTAGACTCCTCGAGCAACATTGACAGCTGTTCAAGGTTGTGGCACAATCGATGACGACCCTCATGCATCAACAATGCGAACAACAGAAACAGTTGGAGCAAATCGCTGAACAATTATGGGAGCTAGCCGAAACAGTTCAAGAAGATCACGTACCTAGAGTCCAGAGGCTTCCGGGAAGTATCCCATTCGCCTCCCCAAGTAACGTTTCCCATGGGTAAGCTGGACAAATTCAATGGAGATCTAGCTGTTTGTAAGGGTTTCTCCTTCAGTGCTCGTTATACTCTAACAATCACCCCGGTAGTTCCTATTTATCATTGATTTCGTTTGTTATCTCCTGTTTGACGGGAAAAGCTCTAGATTGGGCCACAGCAGTGTGGCCCCAAATTCAGACTCAGCCCTACCGTCAGTTTGAGCAGGAGCTGAGAACCATTTTTGACCACCCTAATGAGGGCAGGAGCAACGGCAAACTTATGTCGAGGTTGCGACAGGGTAATCATACTGCCGTAGACTATGCTCTGGAATTTCGCACACTGGCTGCAGGAAGCAGCTGGAACAAACCAGCACTATTAGCAACATTTCAAAATGGCTTAAAGGCTGAGCGCTTGTCCAATTGCAAGGATGCGGACTTGGGACCTGAAGACCTGATCGCCTTAGCCATCCGGGTAGATCAGTTGCTATCTGCTCGTCTTAAGAAGGAAGTGAAGAACCGCCGAGAGGCCGGTGCGGACACCAAGACGCAAGAATCCATGGTGTGTGATTGCATCCGTCTGTCGCTGGAGGAAAGGCTGCGTCGACTACACAACGGTCTTTGTTTGTATTGTGGTGAGATTGGTCAATCCCTGTGGAAGTGTGATCAGCCTTCCCAAGTACGACGCAAGGAACAGTGAGCGGTTACACCTTGAACTACCAGCCCAGTGAGTCTACCCAAGAAGGGGAGGGGGGGCCCAGTCTCAAAGTCATTCACGATACCAGTTACCTTTCATTGCCCTAACCCTGTCTGCATTCCAGCGTTAGTCAACTCGGGGTCTGAGGGGAACTTCATTCACTCGCAACTAGCTCTGCAGTTGGGACTCACCACCAAGGACCTTTGTGTGCCCATACGGCTGTCGGCCCTTGATGGAAGACCCATTGGCGAGGGTTTCGTATCCACAGTTACTGACCCTGTACAGATGGATGCCAGTGCATTGCACTCTGAAATGATATCCTTTTTGGTTGTGGACAGAGCTAATTATTTGGTGGTTCTTGGTCTTCTGTGGCTATGGAAGCATAACCCTCAAATATCCTGGCCCACATTAGACATCACCTCTTGGTCCCCCTACTGTTTTCAGAACTGCCTTCATAGTCTCCCTGTATTGTAACATTCCACCACTATAGAGAGCCCCTACTATGAGTCTGTAGCTATTCCTCTCAAATATGCTGGTTTGAGGGAAGTATTCAATAAGCAAAATACTACAAAATTGCCACCTCACCATCCATATGACTGCGCAATTGAGTTCATTGAGGGAGCGTCACTTCCCAAAGCTAGGATTTATCCCTTGACCCAGAAAAAACAGAAAACTATGGAATCCTACATCCATGAATCCTTAGCTCAGAGGTTTATTAGTCCGTCCACGTCACCTGCTGTGTCTAGTTTCTTCTTTGTGGGGAAGAAAGATGGGGGCCTTAGACTATGTATTGATTATTGTAGGCTCAACGCAATTACTAAGAAGTTCCCTTACCCCTTACCTTTGGTGCTGGTAGCCCTAGAGCAGCTTTGTGGAGCTAAATTTTTCACCAAGCTTGATTTAAGAAATGCTTACAATTTAGTCCATATTAGGGAGGGAGACGAGTGGAAAACGGCGTTTATTACCTCCAGTGGTCACTACGAATACCTGGTGATAACTTTTGGTCTCTGTAACGCTCCGTCCGTCTTTCAGTCATTCATCAATGATGTGCTTCACGACATGATAGGGAAATTTGTCATAGCCTATCTAGACGATATCCTGGTGTATTCCCTTGATCTCAAGTCCCATATTTTCCATGTTCGTCTGGTCCTTATGAGGCTATTGTGGAACCAGTTGTATGTAAAAGCAGAGAACTGCAAGTTCCACGTACAACGGATTTCCTTTTTAGGTTACATTATTAGTGACGATGGCATTGCAATGGATGACTTGAAGGTTGAGGCTCTTATTAATTGGCCCATACCTCGTAGTGTAAAGGAGCTACAGTGTTTCTTAGGATTTGCTAACTTTTATTGATGGTTCATTAGGAACTTTAGCGGAATAGCAGCACCTCTCACAGTGTTAGTTAAGGGTGAGAGAAGACACAAAACTTTGTTGTGGGGTCCTCAGGCTAAGCAAGCCTTCAATAGGCTCAAGCTTGCTTTCACCATTTCTCCCATGCTAAAACACCCTGATCCGTCTAAGCCCTTTGTGGTCGAGGTTGATGCTTCCAACGTGGGGGTCGGCACTGTACTATCACAGCAAGTTGGCAACCCCCTGAAGCTACACCCGATCGCTTTCTATTTTCACAAGCTCACACCGGCAGAAAGAAATTTTGGAATAGGAGATCGCGAGTTGCTCGCAATTAAGTTGGCCCTCGAGGAGTGGCGACACTGGTTAGAGGGGGCTAATCACCCTTTTCAGGTCCTGATAGATCACCGAAACTTGGAATACTTGAGGAATACCAAACAATTAAATCCCCGACAAGCATGTTGATCCCTGTTCTTTTCACGTTTTTGGTTTTCTATTACCTATAGACCCAGTACGCGAAACACAAAAGCTGATTCCCTGTCTAGGATATATGACTCCCGTAGCGAGACAGTGGAGGAGCAGCCAGGTAACATCTTGCCCTCTGACTGCCAAATAGCTTCCGTTAGGTGGGAAATAGACAAGGAAATTGCTAAGGAATTAGAGAACACGCCAGTCCCGTCACAATGCCTAACTGATAAGCAATATGTACCCCCTCCGTGTAGAGACCGGCTCATCACTTAGGCGCTTTCGTTTTTGTCATCAAGTCACCCAGGGGAGACGCATACTCACCAGTTGCTCGCTAGACGCTATTGGTGGGAGACATGGTTCAGTTTGTTATATCCTACACCACTTGCGCACAGTGCAAGACCCCAAAAACCTTACCCACGGGGAAGTTGGTTCCCCTTCCAGTTCCTTCTTGTCCCTGGTCTCATCTAGCTGCAGATTTTGTCACCTACCTTCCCCCATCTCAGTCCTATACCTGTGTTTTAATGCTAATTGATAGGTTCTCACGTGGGGTTCGGTTTATCCCTTTCGCGGGGTTGCCCACAGCCTTCCAGACTGCCCGAAGCACTCTTTAATCACGTATTTAGATTCTTTGGCATTCCAGAGGACATAGTTTCAGACTGTGAGCCTCAGTTTACTTCCTGAATCTAGTTGGATTTCTTTGAATGCTTAGGAGTCAATGTCAGTTTAACCTCAGGTTATCATCCCCAGTCCAATGGACAATGCGTACACGTAAACCGGGAACTAGGTAAATTCCTTAGAGTCTACTGCCATGAAAATCCAACAGATTGGAGTCAGGTTTTACCCTGGGCAGAAATGGCACAAAACTCCCTTATTAGCTCATCTACCGGCTTGATGCCCTTTGAATGCTGTTTAGATTATCAACCCCCGATTATGCCCTGGACAGCAGAGACAGTCGACATCCCCGCAGTTGACAACTGGATGAAGAGGAGTGCAGAGGTCTGGGAGAGGACCCATCAGCAGGTTGAGAAAGTCCTCCGTCGCTACAAGGCGCAAGCGGACAAGCACCAACAGGAGGCCCCTGCCTATCGCCCTGGGGACCGTGTTTGGTTGTCATCAAAGGACTTTAAGTAGAAGGTTGCAGAAAGTTAAAACCAAAATACCTAGGTTCATATAAAATTGTGAAACAAATTAATGATGTCACTTACAAGTTAGCCCTGTCGGTAAATATGAATGTATCTAATGTGCTGGCATGAGATGTCCTGGATCCAGGGATGGTGCCAGATTTTCACCAGCTCCACCCAGAGAAGCCAGGTCCTTGCCCTATGGGGCGCCCATGGGGGCGTCCCAGGAGGAACTCTGAGGCCCCTTCCGTGCACTCCATTGAGGAACGTCAGCGTCCCAACCTTTCTGACCAGCCCCACGGCAGTTCCATTCCCCAGTCCCGGGTATTGTCCTCTGGGGGCATGGCTGGGGGTCATCATAGCCGTCCTCATCGCTTGGCTGGCTCTGACTCCTTGGGGAGGGGGGTACTCTCACGCCCCCCTAGTCTGGTCTCCTGATACCTGTCCTGCCTCCTCTGTCTATTGATTCATCTCACCTGTCTGTCATCTCACCCCTATATATACTTGTGCTGATTCCACATATCAGTGCGAAGTATTGCCATGTGTTGTCCATGTGTACTGAACATTCCTTCTGATTGCTTCTCTGGTTATCGACCTGCTTTGTCTTACAGATATCGTTTGTGCCTTACCCTTGTTTGTTTCGTCACTTGTTCTGGATTGATTCCTGGTTTTGACCCACGCTTGTTTTGTGACTATGACTTTGGAGCAACCTCTAACAATAAACAAGATTCTTCGTTTGACATCTGCACGCATCTGCGCCCTGACTGCAGCGTTACACCCTGCTTCTCCACTAACCTCGAGTTCTAGCAGGGTGTCGAAAGTTAAGTCCACAAGGGTCCTGAGCTCACGTCCAAATATCAGCAGTGAGAGGAGGGCAGCCATTGCACTCTAGGACAGCAGAATGGGACGCCCACAGGACTAAGAGAAAGTGTCTGTCCCAGTCGCACTGGTGCCAAGAAGTGAGAATGAAAATCTGCATGGTCAGCATTTTGTTGAACTGCTCCACCAGCCCATCACTCTGTGGGTGGAGCTGCATAGAATGTGTCTACCACATCCCAGGGCAGCCACACACCTCATTTCAGACCTGCACCTTGAAGTTCCTGCCTTGGTCCAAGTGCAGCTCCTCTGGTGACTGAACATCTTCACCATCAGACATCTCATCGTAGCAGACATGCTTTGCTCCACCACAGCATATACCTCTGGCCTCTTGGTGAAATAGTCCACCGGTATGTAGAGGTTGTCTCGTTAGGTACAGGGAAAGGGGATTAATAGGTTCACACCTACATGCTCTATGCAGTGCACCAGGCTAGAGCCACTGTATGGGAGCATGGAACCAGTCACATGGGCCTTGTGGAGGTATCACAGGAGTGCATAAAAAGTTCCATGTCCTTCCAGCANAGAGCCACTGTATGGGAGCATGGAACCAGTCACATGGGCCTTGTGGAGGTATCACAGGAGTGCATAAAAAGTTCCATGTCCTTCCAGCAGCCTGCCCAGTAGAAATGGTGACACAGCTTATGCAGGGTCTTCACTACTCCTAAATCCAGCTAGGCCATGCATGCTCTGCAGCACCTCCTCTCTAAGGCTGTAGGGGAAGGGCAGTTTCCACCAGACCTGGCCATGCACGATCTGGTATGCCCCCAAGTTTGCCTGTTCTCTGTGTCCCCCAAGGAGAACAGGGTTATGGAGGAGTACATATCCGAAGCCCTCCACAATGGCTTCATCCGGCCCTCTACTTCTGCTACCGGATTATTCTTTGTCTCCAAGAAGGATGGAGGGCTTTGGTTCTGCATAGATTACTGGGAGCTCAACAAAGTCTCCATCAATAAATCAACATCCTCTTCTGTGGATGTACACTGCCTTGGGCATCTCCTGCCCGGTGCCTCCTTCTTCACCAAAGTCGAACTGCAAAATGCCTGTAATTTTGTGCGTATGAGGGAGGGGGATGAAAGTGGCATTCATCACCTGGGTTATAACATCATGCTGCATCCATGACACTAACTACCTGCCGTAGTAGTCCAGGGCCTCGTGGAATTCAAAACAAGATTTTAAGACTGTCATCAGCACCATCAGGTTGCCATGCTGTGCATGCGGGACATCCAGCAGGACAGTCAGCACCCGGTTCTCCAGTGCACGGCCCTGCTCTATCACCGTGGTTTCCTAGCTCCACCGATTGTGATGCACTGCAAGTCGGAGCCAAGGTTTGTAGGTCTCCCACAGCTCCGCCCCGGAGTAGCAGGGCAGTTCTGCTGTCTTCTGCTGAACAACACTGCAATCTTCTTCCAGATGCTTATCCATCCAGTAGCTGGCACTGTGATTCCTTGTACTCAACTCCTGTTCGATCCCAAAGCTATCAACAATGTAGCGTCCCCTAGTCGTGCTGCTGAATGAGGGCTCAAGAGTTGGGAATCCAAGAAACTGTTCTTTATTATGTGCAGATATGTTTAGCACATTGTCTTTAGAAAGACAGTTGACAGCAGAGTAACACACACAGTCATAGACTGTACATATAGAGCCTGCACTCATATCTCCTTACATAGAGCAGGGGCTGATGGTCACATACATTCCAGAATTCCTTTGAACTGTAGATTGAATGTTAATGTCTTAAGTCTGAGAAAACTAAACACACCAGACATCCACATGTTTACAGAAGAAAACTCAGGCCATATCCTTTCTGAGTAAGTGATTTTTGAGGCCTGCAGTGGAGCAATCTCATGCAACATGGCTTCATTTCAACTTTGGCTGTATTTCAGCCCACAGTGGTACATTTTCTGGTCCACCTGCTACTCCATAAATCCCATATTAAATATGAAACATCCTTTAATTAAAAAAGACTTGACCCATACCTTTTTATTACTCTGAAATGGCAAAGAATGTAGCAGATAGTTTAATGTTTAATCTAACACATAATACAATTTACACCTCTTTGTATTCAACCATGCTTTTTGGACAAACGGGTCATAAATTTGTCTCACATGACACCAGAAGTAGGATATACTTCTAAAAAGGTAACAGCAAAAAACAACAGGCAAAAATATAATAGAGTCAGATCTGAATTAATGAGCATTGTGAAAAACACATCAATATGATGCAAAAGGTTCCATTTACATGTTCTCATATGAGTTACTCTGTCTATTGTAATTAACTTAGTCCCCAAAGGGTGATAACCTGGAGTCTTTAAAATGAGGAATTTACAAAACTCGTCATCAGTATTGCATACTGAGGACTGGACATAATTTCAACCTCCACCACAAGGTAAAACATAGCAGTTTTATGTAGGTCAATGTGTATAACTATTTACAACTAAATGTTTAAAAATAATGCAGTCAACAAAGAAAACTATATCTATAGCTGTTTTCATAGTTAAAATGAATTATATGTTAGCGTGGGAAACAATTTCTGAGTGCAGTGCAAAAATTTACTTGAGTCCTTCTGGCTTAGCTGTAATAAATGTAATATTTTTGGCCGCATTGTTTTTAATTACATTTTGCTGGATTAACGTATCAGAAATACACTAATGTACATTAAATTAAACCAATTCGTCCTCACTACATTTTTTTAAATTTTCTAAATTTCATCTATGCTGATATACAAACTTGTTTAAATTGTATTCAGAAATGTTAATAAATATATCCTTAGAAATATAAAATAATCAAAGGTGCATCAGTATTTCCTGAAATTTTTATTTTAAAAACTGCATTACTTACAGCAATTTAGGAAAACTTCTTAAATTTACTAATAAATGATAGCCAAGTTATCGCTCTTAAATGTTTGTGAGATATTTAAACCTTACAACACATATTTGGACATAGATGTTGACACTGAAAAAACAATGACTGAAGTAACTGTGTAGTAGAAGTTGATTTTTCTAATATAAATGCAGTATTATACCTTTAGATTTTAATGCTACTATTTTGCTTATGTTTAATTTAAAAACATGGTTTCAGCTGTTTAAATGTTTCAACTGGTCTATTTAGCTGGTCTATTTGCCCTGGTCTATTTACCTTTTCATCAAATTTCTTGTATATAAGACCAAGACAAGGCCCTCCAAGACCGCAGAACATTTTTAGCACGTATTTCCAGATTTCCAATCTGCAGCTTCTGTCAAAGAAATTCTTAGCAATTTCTGTGAACTCAACTACAATGCAAACAGCTTTAGGAGACCAGGCAAACTGGGAAAATGGCAGGGGGCCATTTTAATAAAGTTCAGTTTATTTCCTTGGCTTCCACTTTTTGCAGGTCAAAAGTCATGGAGACAGAGGTGCGTGTGGTGCTAAAGGCAACTGGCTTCATGTGCCTGGTTGTTGTGGGCATTCCTGCCAACCTGTGTGTGCTGATCATCTTCTTTCGCTTGCGTTTCTTTCTTGGCCGTCTGCCACCTAATGACTTCATCTTAAGCAACCTGGCAGCTGTCAACTTAGTAGTCCTGCTGTGCCGCAGCCTTCCTCAGACCCTGTTTGCCTTGGGTGTAAGGCATTTCATGAATGACTGGGGTTGCAAAGTGGTCATCTTTGCATATCGCATGGCTCGTGCCATGTCCATCTGCATCACTGCTTTGCTTGGCTGCTACCAGAGTGTAAGTGTAGCACCTACCACACCGCACTGGACTCTCCTCAAGCGCCATCTCCCTACCCATCTTCTCAATGCCATCATTATTTTCTGCATCATCAATGCTTCTGTCTGCTACGGTGCCATAATCTACCCACAGGCCCCGCCCACAAATGGTTCCATTCCAGAGTTCACCATGAACCTGGAGTTTTGTCTTGTGGTGTATCCAGGCCCCCTTACCTACTTAGTCAATGGGATAACATTAACCATGAGGGACATGTTTTTTGTTGCTGTGATGGTGTTGGCAGCAGTATACATGCTGCTCATCCTGTATAGGCACCGGCAGCAGGTGAAAGGACTGCAGGGGGCCAGCAAGGCATCAGTGGGTGCCTCCCAGGCTGTACTGCTCCTGGTGTGTACTTATATGGCCCTGTTCACCCTAGAGAATGTGCTGTGGGGATACTCTCTCTCTGTCCCCCAGGTCATGCCTGTCATCTCTGAAACGCGTGTCTTCTTTGCCTCCTGCTACTCTGCCCTCAGCCCAGTTCTCATCATCTCTACTAACCGAAGGCTGGCTGAAAACTTCCAGTGTTCTACATGCAAAAAAAAAGGAGAAGGAGAATCTAAACCAGGAGTCTAATATTTTGCATGTAACAGCATAGTGAAGCAATAAACACCTATCTTTCAATAACAGAAGAGTACAAATTTAAAATTGTAAAAAATATCGTACAACTTTTGAAGGGCTCTAGAAATCATATAACAATTGGTGTTTTTTTAATGATTTAACTATATTACACCTATTCATAAAGTGATTTTATAAATTTATTTGAAATGATAGGCTAGATATTCACATATTGTTCTCATAATTTAACCCTGGAATAAACTGCACAGAGATACTTGTATATTGCAATTGTACTTCAGAAAAATGTGAGAAACCTTTTTATTAGTCTGAAATGGCAAAGATGTAATAAATAGAATTTAAATGATACATTTTCAAGAACAGATATTGAGCACTATTACGTAGTCCATATTTCAGAGTATATACACACCTGGGTAATACATTTTTGATGAATTTCACTTATGAAAAATAAAATTTTGTACATATTGGATTCCAAGCAGCTTTTTTATGACTTGGCATAACTGATCTAGATATAATTAGTGACAGAAGGTTTTACTTAATGACCTGTGTACTTTGTTTAACTCATTATTAAATTGCTATGTAAAATGTGTTAATATTAACCTATGCACTATGTCGCCACTTCTCACCAAAAAAAAAAATTGTAGCCAAACTGGTCCCAGAAACCTTTGGTTTTGTCCTCCTACCTTAATAAAAGCACAAAATTTTCTGTCTACTTTTTTGCTAAGTTCTTTTGCAGAGATATGTATATGTCTTCACCAAGACTGTATTTTCTCCGGTATTTCCAAAAAAAGTAACTAAAAACAGCTTACAATGTTTAAACAATGATTATACACACTGAGGCAAAAATGCCATGTCACATTTTTATTGTCCACACTATAATACATGTATGTAGCAGCAACTGAGTGGGATGTCCCAGTTTTATTAAATTTCATTCTTGGAGAATTTAGCATCTATAGCATTTTTTTCTTTTACAATTTATGGTGAGCAAGTGTTATATTTTTAATTTTACTAATTTTTTCATCATTCATTCATTCATTCAGTTCAATTAAATTAATTTTTATAAGCACTTCTCACAAAGTGACTCAGAGCGCTGAACAGCAGATTAGGATATTGGAACAGAAAACAATTATATAGTGCAACTATACATAAAGCTCAAATATTAATGAGAACAACTATACTGGGTATAAGTGCAAAACAGTAAGCCTGCCAGCAACTGAGGAGAGGAAAACAAAAAACTCCTAAACAGGAGGCAAGGATGAAAAATAAGCCTCTGGGGTTCTGAGTGCCAGCGGCTGCCCACCCCCCCTGGGCTTTTACACACGGAAAATAGTGCCAGTAGTAACAGCTAACAAAGGTTATACTACTAAGGACAACACTGTGTAGGACAGAGAAGCTAAGTCAAGTGATGATTAGGAGCAGGTGAGCTGGTCTCATCATCAAGGCAGGAGGTCCTCAGCTCCTGGTGACATAAATTGTTGGTCTCACCATAGGTCTTGTCTGGCCTCAGTGGTGGGGGTTACTAATCTTTGCTAGTATTTCAAAGAAACTGAAAAAGAGCAAGTGGAGGTTAGTATCTAATGACATTAAACACAACATAATTAAATAATCTAAAGGAGATGCAGAATTGAAGGAGCAGGATTCAACAGTACTTATATTGGAAACGCCAAGGAAAAGAGATGAGTTTTAAGCAATGCTATAAAAGCTGACACAGAAGGGGCATTTCTGATCCCATCAGGCAGACTATTCCAAAGCTGAGGTGCTCTATAGCTAAAAGTATGTCCTCCTACTGTAATCTTATTAATCACAGGTACTTTAAGATAACCAGCATTTAATGCTTATAGGCAGCACTGCACAACAATAAAGTCAATGATCTCACTAAGGTACACAGCACCTATGGCCTTAGAAGCTAAGAGTAAGAGTTTATAATCTGCTTTAAATTTAACAGGAAGCCAATGTAATATCTAAGAACCGGTGTTATATGGCTATACTTCCTGTTCTCCTGGTCTGAGTGACACCCAGCCAATTCTAACAGACAATTCTAAACAATTTTTAACGTAAATTGGAAGTAAGATAAGCACATTGCTAGGTAAAGTCCCTCTCTCTTCTTTAAGATGTAAAAAATGCTAAATGAAAGAAGAATTATACACACACACACACACACACACACACATTTTTTATTACACAAGGCCCCTGTTATAAGCCTAGGCCCCCAGATAGTTTCATTGCTGAGTATCATTTGTAGCAAAGCCACCTGCTGGATAATGAAATAAATCATTAAACACAGTTATCTGTCAGTCCTGTCAGTCAGTATCTTCTTAGAGTTCCTAGCAGACGTTGTGATAAGATCAGGCTACAGAAAAAAGCCCACATATTCTTTTCCCTAACAACAGTCCTAGTATGGCTCCTGGTGCAGCAATCTCAGGTATTCTCAGGCTAACCAAGAAATATGACTCCTCCAGTGTGTCCTGGATCTGTAGCTTAGGGTCTCTTCCCTGCGAGATATACGTAGTGCAGTTGGAGTAGGAGATGAACAGAGGGCATTCTAACAACAGCTCTGAAGGACCAAATCTGACTTGTCTTAAAGTATGCAAATAAAGTCAAATTAAAGGAAACATCCCTGTTTTTATAAGAACACAGTTTTTCCTGAGATGTAAAGCAGAAGGCAACTGGCACCCTAGTACTTAAGTGAAATTCTGCATCTGTAAGACAATTGCATAATAAATATGTCACACCCTTCAGTCCTGACCACGCCCCTCATCATTGCTAGTTCTGTGCACCTGTTCCTCATTTCTTTTATTTGTATATATACACCTGTGATCCCCAGTGATCCTTGCAAAGCATTGCTGTATTCTCTATATGTGTACTGAGCATTACTTCTGACTGCTATCCTGGTTTTGACCTATGCCTGTTTCCTGGCTATGACATCAGAACTTTCCCTGACATTAAACGGTGTTCTTCACTTTGCGCCTGCACGTGTCTGCATTCTGACGACAGCGTTAAGGAATACTTCTCCACCCAGCAGATGGCAGATATGGAGCCCCCAGATACCACGACCACCGATCTGGCGCAAACCTTGCAGCAACACGAACGTCTATTTGAAGAAATTATGCATGAAATGACGGCCATCGCTAACCAAAACAGCGAGCAACAACTGCGGCTGAAGCAGGTGACGGAGGACCTGAGAGAGATGGGGACCACTTGGTGACGACACTCACCTGGAGAAGCCAGATATCCCCGGGGGATTTCTTCTTTGGCAAAGTACCCTCAAGCCTACAACCCAGTACACAAGCCCAACAAATTCCGAGTGGATCCCATGACAACCGCGTGCCCAAAGAGGGAAATTTGGAGCAACAGACGGATCCTAAGACCGGGGATTCCCCGCGCTAGTTTCCATGAGCCCTTGGAATGTGAGTCCACATGCATGTTGTGGAATGAAAGACGGTGCTGCCTTCCCAACAGCCCTTTGGACTGCGACCCTGGCTACATCCTTCGACCCTACACTCAGCGCCCGGGGACACAAAGCAGACCACAACATGTGGATCTCCACTGGGAAGTGCGTGCAGTGAGTCAGCCCAACAGAAGGGACTTGAAATCTTTTACCAAACTAGTCACCTTTTATTGTCCAGACCCGGTGTCCATCCCAGCGTTAATCGATTCTGGGTCCGAAGGAAATTTTATGCACTTGGAACTAGTTTGACAGCTGGGTTTTAGGACCTGTGAACTCCGTGTTCCCTCCCTTGTCCGCCCTCAACGGAAAACCCATTGGCAAGGGTTTTGAGATGGCAGTTACCAACCCTGTGCCAATGGATGCCAGCACCCTACACTCCGAATTCATATCCTTTTTCATAGTAAATCAGGCTAGTTATTTAGTAGTTCTAGGATTATCGTGGTTGCGAAAACAGGACCTCCATATTTCCTGGTCTGCTCTTGATATCTTGTCCTGGTCTCCGTATTGAACTGTATGCGTAGTCCTCTGGTCTCTGTGCACGCTACTTCCGTAGAAAGTCCCAATTCCACGCCTGTAGCAATTCCTCCCAAATACACTGACTTAAAAGACGTATTTAGTAAACAAAAATCGACCAAACTGCCCCCTCCTCATTTGTATGATTGTGCGATTAAGCTAATAGAAGGGGCCACTCTTCCAAAGGCTAAAATATATTCTCTGACCCAGGCTGAACTGAGAGCAATGGATTCATATATTCAAGAGTCTTTAGCTTAGGGGTTTATCTGGCTGTCCACATCACTGGTTGCTTCAAGTTTCTTCCATCTTAAAAATGAAGATGGAGGGCTCCGACCATGCATAGATTATCAGGGTCTCAATGCAATTACAAGAAAATTCCCTTGCCGGTGGTGCCGATATTTGTAAATATTTTACAAAGCTTGACCTAAGAAGTGCTTATAATTCCTTGCATATAAGGAAAGGAGACGAATGGAAGACAGCTTTTATCACATCAAGTGGTCACTATGAATATTTGGTAATGCCTTTTGGTCTTTGTAATGCCCTATCTGCATTTCAGGCCTTCATTAACGATGTGCTTCGTGACATGGTAGGGCAATTTGTCATAGTATATATAGATGACATTCTGGTATATCCCCCTGACTTAGAGTCTCATGTTACCTACGTTCACATGGTGCTTTCTAGGTTATTGGAAAATCAGCTTTATGTTAAAGGACAGAAATGTGAATTTCACGTTCAACATGATTCCTTTATGGGATACATTATCAGTACCAAGGGTATCGTAATGGATGATGCCAAGATAGAGGCGGTTCTTAACTGGCCTATTCCTCCTAGCATTAAGGGTCTGCAGCGATTTCTAGGGTTTGCACATTTTTACTGGCAGTTTATTAGGAATTTTAGTGGCATAGCAGCTCCTCTCACCATGTTACTTAAGAGTAAGAGGGGGTCTAAATTCCTGATGTGGAATCCTCAGGCCGATCAGATGTTTAATAAACTTAAACAGATGTTTACCACGGCCTCAGTTTTGAGACATCCCGATCCGGCTAGGCCCGTTGTTGTAGAGGTCGATGCTTCAGATGTGGGTATTCATGCTGTGCTTTCACAACGGGTAGGTAATCCCCCAGAACTGCACCCCGTCACCTTTTATTCCCACAAGTTAATATCTGCGGAAAGAAATGATGGGATTGGAGATTGCGAGCTGCTTGCCATTAAATTAGCTTTCAAGGAATGGAGACATTAGCTAGAGGGAGCTAATCACCCTTGTCAGGTTTTGACGGATCACCAAAATTTGGAGTATTTGAAGAATGCTAAACAGCTAAATCCCAGACAGGCATGATGGTCTCTTCTCACGCTTTCAGTTCTCAATCTCCTATAGGCCAGGCACTCGCAATAAGAAGGCTGGCTCACTGTCCCAAATGTACGATTCTTCTTGTGAGTCTACGACAGAACAATCGGCAAACATATTGCCCGTAATTTGTCAGATTGATGAGGAGATAGAGGGAGTTAAAAGACACCCCACCTCTGGCCCAATGCCCTGCCAATAAGCAATACATCCCCTCGACGTGTAGAGATCGTCTTCTTACAAGGGCCCACTCGTCACCGACCTCTGGTCACCTGGGGGAGACTTGTACTTATCCATTATTATCCCAACACTATTGGTGGGAGAGTATGGTGCTAGAAGTCCATAGGTTCATTGCCTCGCGCACGGCATCTGCAAAATGCAAGACCCCTAGGACCTTGCCTGCGGGGAAGTTGGTTCCCCTTCCTGTCCCCGCTCGTCCCTGGTCTCATATTGCTGTAGACTTTGTCACAGACCTTCCCCTGTCCCAGGCCAATACCTGCATTTTAACCGGCACTGAGATTTTCATGTGGAGTTCAATTTATCCCATTTGAAGGCTTGCCTACCGCATTTCAGACTGCTGAGGTGCTTTTTAATCAGGTCTTTAGGTTCTCCGGTGTGCCTGAGGATAGTCTCTGACCATGGGCCTCAGTTCACTTCTAAAATATGATATGCCTTTTTTGAGCGATTAAGGGTAAACATCAGGTTGTCATATATCATCCTCAATCTAATGGTCAGTGTGAGCAGATTAACCAAGAATTAGAGAAGTTTCTAAGGATATACTGTCAGGAAAATCCATCGGACTAGAGTCGATTCCTGCTGTGGGCAGAAATAGCTCAGAATTCGCTAGTCAGTTCCACCACCTGGTTAACCCCTTTTGAATGTTGCTTGGGCTATCAACCCCCTCTGGTACCCTGGATGGCAGGGTCCTCTGACATTTCAGCCATAGATGACTGGATGAAGATGTTTGGGAGAAGACCCATTAAAAGATCAAACAGGTTTTATGTCGATACAAGACATATGCGGACAATCACCGAGGAGAAGCTCCGGTCTATCAACCAAACCCGATCGCCTGGTTATCTTCAAAGGATTTTAAATTTCCAGAGGGTTGCAGAAAGCTGGAACGGAAATACCTTAGTCCATATAAAATAATTAAACAGGTTAATGATGTTACTTACCAGTTGGACCTGCCCGTGAATATGAATGTATCTAATACATTTCAAGTCTCCCTCCTCAAGCCATTTGTCCCCAGATCACTGGATGAGGCACTGCCTGACGACCTCCCACCCCCTCCTGCTGAGGTCGATGGCGCCCCAGCCTACGCCATACATAGGTTACTGGACTCCCACAGAAGAGCTGGGCAGTTACAATACCTATTGGACTGGGAGGGCTATGGTCCGGAGGAGAGGAGTTGGGTATCTGCAACAGACATCCTGGATCCGGGGCTGGTGGCAGACTTCCACCAGCTCCATCCAGAAAAGCCGGGTCCTCCACCAAGGGGGCGCCCAAAAGGACGTCCCAAGAGTAAGTCAGACGTCTCTCCAACGTGGAAGTGCTGCTCAGCCGGGTGGCAGTTGCAGTACTCGGTTCTGCGCTCCATCCTCTGCGGGTGTGGGTGGTGGTCGTCACGGTCGTCCTCGTTGCTTGGCTGGCTCGGACTCCTTTGAGGGGGGTACCGTCACGCCCTCCGGTCCTGACCATGCCCCTCATCACTGCTAGTTCTGTGCACCTGTTCCTTGTTTCTTTTGTTTGTGTGTGATATATATATATATATAAAATATATTATATATACATACACACACACACACACACACACACACACACACACACACCTGTGATCCTTGCAAAGTATTACCATATTCTCTATCTGCATACCAAACATTACTTCTGACTGCTATCCTGGTTTTGACCCACACCTGTTTCCTGACTACGACTTTGGAACTTTCCCTGACATTAAATAGCGTTCTTCACTTTGCGCCTGCACGTGTCTGCTTTCTGACAACAGTGTTACAAAATACAGTAATATTGTGCAGAGTTGTGGAACTGAACTGATGATTTTAAATAAGGAAAATATATAATGTGCTCCCAGCCCATCGGAAAACATCTATATAACTATTAGCATGATTAAACACTGTAAACACCAGTTACCTAGGTAGAAAACACTTGTGATTTATTTGCATGTTCATAGCATGTGATGCAGTATGTAAAGTACAGGACACTTCACATCTTAGTTGCTGCGTCATACACAGGAGATGAGGGGGTGAATGCACAAGGTTTGCAGCAGGAGTCCAGTGCTGTTAAAGATGTTGTATACATGTTAATTAGAAGGACTAAAGACGTTTCAGATTAACTTGTTCTGTCAAATCTATTTTAAACAACCAGCATTTAAATAAATAGGTTTCTTATTTATCTATTTTTACTGTGTGTTCAGACAAAGGGAAGCAGGTGTAAACAGATGACAGCACCAGTGTACTAGTGTATTTGGCTTCGGATAAATTTGTAACAGTACACAGTTTATCACAATACATACAGTATTGTTTTATTATGATAAATTGTAGATCTTCTAATTTAATTTGAATTTTATTAGTGTTTTTTATTATAAGACTCGGATAAAAATTAATTATAGGAAACGTTTATGTTTGGATATCAATCTTCACCTATTTGTTTTCAAAAAAAAAAAATACAGAATTTTGATACTCAGACTGCTGTATAGTGTAAAGTTTCTTGTGGAACTGAAGTGGTCTAAGACAGCTAGTAGGACCAAGATACACATAGTTGAGAGATACAAAGATAACCAGCCACCAAATGTCTACTAGCAACTGAAGTTAATTTCCCTTCCAAAAAAAACTTGTGTAACACCTCATAAAATAAAGATTGTGATGTGTTCTGCTAACCACACTATCTGTCCTGATGGTAATACTTCCTAGATCAATATACATGCACCGTGTGACATAGGTTCAACTTCAGGTGACAGAGACTACAGCAGGTAGGGCAGTGGTTGTACTGTTACATCACACACACACACACACAAGTTACACAATTGCAGTCAAAGGGCAAAAGACACAATTCAGGAAATAAAGGGCTGACAAGAACACGGAAGTGTTTGGACCACATCCATGATTCGAATGTTTACATGCCATCGCTCCAATCCACCTCTACATCGGTACCGTAAGTTACTGAAATTCTTTGCTCCCATGTGTCATTATTATCTTCATGATAAATGTGATCTCCAATGCCATTTTCTGGTGGAAACCACTAACTGTCAAGCAGCATTCAGCCTGTATGCATTTGGCCTCCTAGTTGCTTTCTCTCCACGACTGGCTTATAACACCATGCTACATCCCTGACAGAATGTCCGAACCTGTGATTACCCAGCAGAGTTTGCTGCCCTGCAAGACAAGGTGGCCCACCTGAGGGAGGCAGAGGAAGGTTGGCAAACCACACTAGGCACCCTTTCACAGACCGTGCACCAGCTATCAACAGCCGTCCTCCACCTGAAGGGACTACCTCTAGTCCCCCTGCAGCTGGTGGGCCTGCCGAATACGTTTGACAGTTTGGAGAATTCATGCCAGGGCTTCTTCACCCAGCTGAACCTCATCTTCATACACCAGCCTGTGCGCTACCCAACCAGCCCGACATGGGTGGCTCACCTGTGTAATATTGGAGTGAGGGCGCAGACGCGTGCAGGCGTAAGATGTCGGAAGATGTGTGTGGGCGCTTGATGGTCCAAGGTTGTGGTCAATAAACAGGCGGGGGGTTGAAACCAGGAAGCGGTGCAGGACAGGAACAGGTCAGGCAAAAACAGTGGTCAAAGGGAAACAAGGGGTCACCAACGAGTTAGACTAACAAGAGAGTTGCTTGGTTTGCTGAGTAACAACATGGGCAATACTTCACAGCAGGCTGTCAGGCTACACAGGTTTTATACCCTGTTCGAGGAAACAAGGAGCAGGTGCTGGCGATTGTGGAGCTGGGCAGAACGGCAGGCGGAGCAGGGGGCGTGACAGCCTGATTCACCTGCTGTCTGGACAGGACCTAGAATGGGCTACCATGCTCTGGGAGTTCAGTGCTACATGCTGTGGAGACTACGCACAATTCACAGTAGAGTTCTGGAGCATATTTGACCACCCAGCCAGTGAGGTGGAGGTGCACTTAAGCTGTACCACCTGAAGCAAGGGAACCAGTCCCTGAACCGCTATGAGGCAGAGTTTTGGACTTTGGTAGTCAACATGACATTGGGACCTGCTGCACTCTGGACTGCTTTCTCCAAGGGGCTATATGGCCATTTCAAGGACAACCCCGCTGGGCAGGAGATGCCCAAGGACCTGGGGGGGGCTCATTCAGCTGGCCCTGTGCCTGGACCAGCCTCTGGTGACTTGTCCTAATCCTGCTCTGTGTACAATCTTCATACCACCACTATTCACACCGGTTGTGACGGTCCTGTCTAACCCTCTAACTCCTCTGGTGGTCCATTCTACCGTGGAATCAGTGCAATGTCATTACGGGTCCAGCTGCCTCAATTGCTGAAGGTTCACCTGGTCTTTCACATTTCCCTCTGCAAGCCATTCATTACCAGCCCTTTGTTCCTTCCAACCCTAACTTCCCCTCCTCCTCAGATCATCGATGGCAGGGCTGCCTACATTGTTAGGAGGATCCTGGCAGTGAGACTGGGGTGTGCAGTACTTGGTCCACTAGGAGGATTATGATCCTGAGGAGCACTCCTGGATCCCGTTTCATCTTGGACCAAGCTGCATTTATCTGTGCACAACATTGTGTTTGAAAGGACATTCGTTTTTAGTTTCCAGTACCATACCTTTCCATACCCTGGGCTAAGCCTGCTGTTGTCTTCTTTCTTATTTATTCTTTTTTTGCAGGTAAAAAACTGAAATGCCTTGTAGGAGAATTTTCTTTAAGCGTTAAGTGTTTTGTTTGAACTAAGTTTTGTATTCTTTCCTTCAGACAAGTAATAAATATAACCTTGAGGGTGTAAGCTAGAAAAGCAGAGGAAGTATGCAAACATACATTAAGATAAGCAAGCTCTGTTGGATGTTGTAAAGAAAAGTTTGACCACCTGTGCCTGGGAACATTGGAGCAGGAAATAAGTCCCTTGACAATCCCATACCTCCCAGCTACAGTTTTCTACAAAGTCCTGGATGGGTGTTATAATCGTCACCACTTTCAGTTTCTTAAATTGATATCTCCATGCTGCCTTTACTGTCACACCCACTGCTACACCACTAGTGACCTGAAACATCCATGCCACCTCTCGGCTTGCATACTGACTGCCACTATTGTTTCCTTTGGGTCTGTTTATTGATTTGCCTGATCAGGGAATTCTTTTCCGCTGTAGTATTGTAGGACATCTCCCAGGGCTAGAACATCCACCACTGTGGAGCTATCCTGGGTCCTGATGGGTTCTTCACCCTGTCATCTCAGACAATATCCATCTATTCATTGCCAGTAACAGCTGTATCGTCATGAGGGTCACAACAGTCCAGAGCCTGTATATTATGTGGCAGGTTTTGAGGCAGAGACAGCTAGAGAGGCAGGATAAATGGCACCAGACAGCAAGATTCCAACAAGAAGGGCTTTAATAAGGCCAGCAAATGTAAATCCAAACAAAAAAACAGAGCAGCCATGCCAGTACTGCTCCTTAACTGGGAACGGTCAATCATAGCAACCCCTCCCCTGCTAAAGTAGTACTGTCCACCAGCTTACATATCACTTAGCTTTAGGCCCACCTGGGACCAAAAACAACGCTTCTCTGGGTTCCTCTCTGGAGGTCACTTTGGCTTGGGGATGCCAGCTCCCAGTCAGGCTTGAGTGCTCACATTGGCTCCCACTCAGGCTCAGGGACATGCACCAGCTGTGATGGCATTGCTAGGTCACTGGTTTTCTGGACATGCATTGGTCTTCTGAAACTCAGCGCCAAGAATCCTGGTGGGGAAACAAGGGGGACCAACAAGCACAGGCAGGAGAACAAAACTAGCTTTAGGTGGGAAGCTGATGAAATCATCCCTAAGGCCAACCGAGGCTATGAGACATTTTGCAGTGATGCCCAGGGCTCCGTTTGCACATCCTAACATGAGATACTGTATCCAGTGTAATTAATTTAGTCTCCACAGGGAGGTAACAAGAGGACTTTAAAATGAGGAGTTTACAGAGCTCACCTTTAGTATACTATACAACCAGCCATAATTTTGACTTCTACTACAAGGTAAGAAATGCTTGACTTATTACAGTGAGGAAATATGTTGTTTTTCACTGTGTAAAATACTATCAAATTTAAAGATTAAAATAAGCATATAAGTGTTGTGAAAATAAGTACATGTAGGAAACAATTTGAAAATATTTTTATTAAATATTAGACAGGAATGGCATCTCATTTAAGTGCATTGTCAATAAATACATTGGATTTTTTGTGTTACATTTTAGGAGCCTTACATTCTTTTTATTGGCTGTTAATTATATTTTATCTACTGTATTTTGGTGTAATTAGACTAGTCCTTATTCCTAAAAAAGATTTTTTTCAATTAAAATTTGATATAATTAAGTAGTTTTTTTCCACCATAGTATCAATACAGAATTTTAAAAAATCAGTGTAGATTTTATTCGACAGGTTTCAATATTTATTTTCTCAATGTGAAAAGTTTTTATCTCCTTTTTGTAGAAGCTTGGAAAACTACTGGTTTTACTCCTGTTCCGTGTGTTAGTTTTGTGTTGAAAAGGTCAGGTTAGTTAAACAAATTTTAAGGTAAGAAATGTTGCAAATTGCTACGACGTGGAAACTTGTAACCAACTCATACACACATATAAAACTTACATGCAAAAACAAGATAAATATAATTACATATTCCAAAAATACAAAATTCACAGGATTCTTCTTTTGTTTTCTCATTGCAAAAGGTTTGTTACCTCATTGTCATGGAAGCCAGTAAACCGGTTCTGTATAGAAAAGACCAGGTTATAGCAACATATCCCCACAATATATATATCACTAATATTTTATGTTTCAGCAACTCCCTTTCTGACAGAAGTAATAGGGATTGAACACAGAAGTAATTACCCAGCTATCTGCTTAAAAAAGTAAAACTAAACGCATGTTTCCCTAATATAAATTCTGTGATTTGTGTTTTATAATTCAAATTGTAGTTATGCTTATTTTTTATTCATTTTCATTCTATCTAGTTTAAATGTTTGGTATATTTATGTTTGCTGTACATGTGCTTTTCATCTACAGACACACACACACACACACACACACACACACACACACACACACACATACATACATATATATATATATATATATATATATATATATATATAGGTGCTGGCAATTTATACATTGCACTGCACTAAGTTGTAACTTTGAAAATCTGAAGCCATTTAACCAACTCAATAGTACTGTGAAAACCTTTGTTAAACAAAGCAAACAGTTATTGTAGTTAGTCTTTCTCATTACATCCGTTTTCTTGCTGTATCCTGCAGTCTCTGTGGGCTGATGGACTTGCAGACGGAGGTGCGTGTGGTGCTGAAGGCAACTGGCTTCATCTGCCTGGTGTTGGTGGGCGTTCCTGCTAATCTGAGTGTCCTGCTCCTCTTCTGCCACCTGCGTTTCACCCGTGGCTGTCTGCCACCCAATGATTTCATCCTCACTAACCTAGCAGCTGTTAACCTGTTAGTCCTATTCTGCCGGGGTATCCCGCAGACTTTGGTTGCCCTTGGCCTAAAGCATTTTATGAATGACTGGGGATGCAAGGTGGTCATCTTCTCCTACCGCATGAGTCGTGCCATGTCTATCTGTGTGACTGCTCTGCTTGGCTGTTACCAGAGTGTGAGTGTATCTCCTGCCACACCCCGCTGGACTGTTCTCAAGCGCTGGCTCACTGACCATCTGCCACATGCCATCACTATCTTCTGGATCCTGAATGTTTTTATCTGTCATGCTGCCATATTGCATACACAGACCCCATCTATAAATGGTTCTATCCCAGAATACACCCTGAACCTGGAGTTCTGCATTGTAGTTTTCCCAGGCTTTGAGGTGTACATGGTCCATGGAGTGATGTACACTGTGCGAGATGTGGCTTTTGTAGGTGTGATGGTCCTGGCAGCAGGTTACATGCTGCTGGTCCTTTATCACCACCGGCAACAGATGAAAGCACTGGGGGGGGGCAGCCAGGTATCAGCAAGTGCCTCCCAGGCTGTGCTACTGTTGATGTGTACATATGTAGCTCTCTTTGGCTTGGAGAATATGCTGCGGTTATACCAACTCTCTCTTTCTCGGGTCGTATCTACTATCAGTGATGCACGTGTCTTCTTTGCGTCCTGCTACTCTGCTCTCAGCCCCATTCTCATCATTGCCACCAACCGCAGGCTGTCTGGAAGGTTTCAGTGCTTTTCATCTGCCAAAAAAGCAGCAGGAGATGCTTCTACCCACAGAGAATCTAGCATTTCTCATATTACAGCATAAGCTAGACACCAAAATCTCCAGAAGCAGAAAAGTAGAATCGTAAAACTGAAATTTGGTACAGCCCTCAGTAGATGTACTCTAGAAATAATATTATTATCATTCTTTTGTACAGTTATATTTTATATATTTGCATACATAAATATTTAAATATATTTATTCACATTACTATTTACCTCCTAATTCAGAAACTGTAACAAAAACTATGATACATAGAATGAGTGTGTGTGTGTGTGTGTGTGTGTGTGTGTATACATATACATTGTCATGTTTTCAGCATAAAAGTTTAATTATTCTGTCTGTAATATATGGTTTTTTCAGTGCACGTGCAAATATGACCAATTAAGAATTGTTGCATACAAATTGAATTGTATGGAGGGCAAATTAAGTGTCAAAAATAAGTGGATCAAATGTTTTTTGTCTTCTTTTGTTATGCACTGTGGAGTATATATCCGAATATATTACGATGAAACCAGACAATGTTAAGTCTTAGCTTTTAATTTTGAAAAAAACATAATAATTTAGAGAAGATTTTAAGGATTTTTGTTACTTTATGTATCTTGTAATAGTTAAATACTGTTGTTAGTATGGTTACTGGGAGGTTTCAGATTTAAGAGCCAAGCCAAGAATGTATACATATTTAGCATTTCACACCATTATTACATCTGTGGAACTTTTGCATTTTCCAAGATGATTAAATAAACCGTAAAAGGGTGTGTTTGACCCTTTTCATTCACCTCTACTGTTGCACAGGTCTTTTTTCACTGAAAGGTGTCACAAACACTACACTATCATTATGTAACAAACCCCAACATGTTACAGTTCAGTACACATGTCAAATTCTTTCAACTGTAACAAAGTAAAAATCACGAGTGGGCAAAAATAAAACAAAAGAGAACTGTGGAGTTCTTCACTCCACCCAGAGACACACATTCTGTATAAATACATGAACAATTGTTATACATTGATAGAACTGCTTTTAGGGCCAGAACTGTGGAGCAGCAGGTTCTGCTTATGTTGTGGGTTTGCACCTTGGTCCAGCTTCTGTCTTTGTAGAGTCTTTAAAGTCTGTTTTCCCAGTGTTTGTATGGCCCCCCCACGGTCCCAGGACATCTGCTCCATCTAAACTGGTGAAGCTAAAGTGTCCTTATTATGTAAGTGTGTTCCCCACTATGTATTGTAGGAAAGGCTCCACAGCCTAATTTGGTTCATGGAAATAGAGCGGCACAC
This sequence comes from Arapaima gigas, assembly GCA_900497675.1. Classification (NCBI taxonomy): domain Eukaryota; kingdom Metazoa; phylum Chordata; class Actinopteri; order Osteoglossiformes; family Osteoglossidae; genus Arapaima; species Arapaima gigas. The sequence goes on from UFQX01001014.1 coordinate 24,986, forward strand.
AGAAGCCTGCAAATTAAGGATTTTTGTTCTAATAGGTGCTTGAATAACGCAAAAACATTCAGTTATTTTGCGATGGCTTTTAGGCCTGCAATAGAACAACATCGGATTATTTGTATATTTGCATGGCTCCTGTATGGAAACTTTGTAGGTCTGTAATCCTTCTTGTAACAGGTTAAATATGGAACATTAATTTTAATAAGAAATTCTCAGACCACATAATGTGGCATAATGCTTCATCCATGAATCGCTCATCCTCAGGAGGGTTGCAGCAGACTGAAGCGTGTCCTCCAAGCAGGGGGCATTAAGTTAGGAAACTGTCCCTGGATAGGACTATGGTCCAATGCAGGGGTGACCAAACAGACACCCACTAGCACATTACAGTGCTACCTCGGTACTCGTTGTTAATTCATTCTGGAACTCATGACGAGTTCCGAAACCAACAAGTACTGAACAAATTTTTCCCATAAGAAATAATGTAATTAGAAATAATTTGTGAAAGTTCCCCAGAATATTTGCATTTTACTGGGCTAATATTAAGTAATGTGTCACGCCCCCTGACTCAGCTCCTGCCATCTCTGATTGTCCAGCACCTGTTTCTCATTAAGACCTATAAATACCCGGCAAGACCGAGGGTGCATTGTGAAGTATTGCCCATGCCAAGCCTGTGCATACTGAGCATGTTTTCCGGCTGTCTCTCTGGTACACAACCTGGTTTGTCTGTTGGATTCCACTGCTGTCTTGCCCCTGTTTATATTTCTGCCCTTACTGACTGATTCCTGGTATTGACCCCTGCCTGTTTTTTGACAATGACTTTGGAACACCCCGTGCTCATTAAATGAACCCTGTCCTCCTACCTCTGCAAGCAGCTGTGTTCTGTCTGCAGCCTGACAGAATACTTCGCTGCATTGCAGATGGCAGAGATGGAGCCCCTCGGTTCCATGGTGTCCGATCAGGGCAGGATTCTCGAGCAGCATCAGCAGCAATTCGAGGGATTGACGCAGTCCCTGACCATCCTGTCGCATCATCAGAACAAGCTGCAGAAGCAGGTGGGTCGGATCGCCAACCAAATGCAAGAGCTAATGATGGCGGTTCGCAACCCAGAGGAAACCCCGAAGTTTCAAGAATCTGCGTGCTCCTTGCCGGAGGAGACTTTCCCTGTGAGTAAGCCGGATAAATTCGATGGGACTCCGGCTGCCTGTAAGGGGTTTCTGCTTCAATGTACCTTGTACTTTAGCAATCACCCAGGCAGCAGGGATAAGGCGCGGATTTCCTTTGTCATCTCCCGACTGACCGGGAGAGCACTGGATTGGGCTACTGCAGCGTGGCCGCAACTTCACTCCACAACTTGCCGCCAGTTCGAACAAGAACTCCGTACAGTGTTTAACCACCCGCACAAGGGCAGAAGCAATGGTGAACGACTGTCAAGGTTGCAACAGGGCCATCGTTCCGTAACGGACTATGCGCTAGAATTCCGCACCCTGGCGGCCGGAAGTGGGTGGAACGAAGCGCCGCTCCTGGTTGCATTTCACAACAGGCTACGAGCCGAAGTGCTGTCCGAGTTGGCGTGCAAGGACTCGGAGCTGGAATTGGATGAGTTGATCACACTGGCGATTCGGACTGACTAATTGTCTACCCACCCACAGAAGGAATCAGTCTGTCCTGAGGTTCCCAAGAGCTGGGGATACCTTGCACACACGCCACAATTCACACGGGTCCACTGACATGATGGAGGTCATGGATTGTGATTCTACCCGTCTTTCCCCTGAAGTAAGGTGTCACAGGCTGCACAAGGGCTTGTGCCTGTACCGTGGTGACCCCGACTATCTTTGCCATAACTGCCATCAGGCACGGCCCAGGGTAGACCCGGGTCCGCATGGCAAGCCGGTGAGTCTAGCCAAGAAGGGGGGTTGGGTTTCCAAGTCGTTTACCATTCCAGTCATTCTGTACACTCCTGACCCTGTCCCAGTTACAGCCTTAGTGGACTCAGGTGCTGAGGGGAATTTTATACAGTCCCATCTGGCTCAACAGTTGGGTCTCTCCACCATGAGCCTCAGTGTGCTCCTGAATCCATCAGCCTTGGATGGGAGACCCCTTGGAGGAGGTTGAGTATCGACCATCACCCACCTGGCACGGATGGATGCAAGTGCCATGCATACAGAACTAATATTCTTCATGGTTGTGGACAGGTCAGACTATTTGGTGGTTCTTGGTCTCCCCTGGTTGCAAAAGCACAACCCAGGCATATCATGGTCTCCCTTAGAAATTACCTCCTGGTCACCCTATTGCCATCGTAATTGTCTCTGTAGTACCCCTATCTCTGTGTGATCCACGACCATAGAGAGCCCTGCCACTGATTCAGTGGTACGTCCTCCCGAGTATTCCAATTTAAGGGAGGCGTGTAACAAACTAAACGCGACCAGACTCCCTCCACGCCATCCGTATGACTGTGCAATAGTTAGTTGAGGGAGCATCTCTTCCTAAGTCCAGGATATATCCCATGATCCAGGCAGAACAACAGGCATTGGACTCCTACATCAGTGAATCACTCACACAGGGGTTTATTTGTCCATCCAAGTCAGCGGGACATCTAGCTTTTTTATAGCAAAGAAGGATGGAGGTCTTAGACTCTGTACTGATTACCAAGGCCTTAATGCAATAACACAGAAATTTCTGTATCCCTTGCCTTTGGTACCAGTGGCTTTGGAGCAGCTCCGTGGGGCAAAGTATTTTACTAAGCTTGACCTTAGGAGCACATATAATGTGGTCAGAATCAGGGAAGGAGATGAGTGGAAGATGGCTTTCGTTACTCCAAGAGGTCAATTTGAATATCTGGTCATGCCATTTGGGCTCTGTAATGCTCCTTCTGTTTTTCAATCCTTTATTAATGATGTACTTCGGGATATGATCAGGAAGTTCATGATCACGTATATCGATGACATCCTCATTTATTGGCTCAATCTGGCATCCCATGTCCGTCAGGTCCTCTTGAGATTAAGGACCTCTTGAGGTAAGCTCTCTTTGAATGCCTGGGGGTTAATGTTAGCCTAACCTCGGGCTAACATCATCCCCAGTCTAATGGCCAATGCGAACGGTCAACCAAGAATTGGGTAAATTCTTACATATATGCTCTAGGGAGAATCAGGCAGATTGGAGTCAGTTTCTACCCTGGGCCGAGATCGCGCAGAATTCCCTCATAAGCTCCTTCACTGGGTTAACGCCTTTTGAGTGCTGCCTGGGATATCAACCACCCCTAGTACCCTGGACAGCAGAGCCTACGCACATTTCTGCAGTGGATGATTGGTTAAGGAACAGTGAGGAAGTTTGGGGCAGAACCCACCAGAGAATAGAAAGTTATTCACCGTTACAAGGTCCAAGCTGACTGACGACATGGGGGTGCTCCTGTATTTCATCCAGGAGACCGTGTCTGGTTATCGTCCCGAGATTTTAAGTTTTCTGAAGGTTGTAATTTCCTGCAACCTAAGTATTTAGGTCCCTTTAAGGTTCTGAAGCAAGTCAATGAAGTCACTTACAAACTAGATTTACCTGTCAATATGAATGTGTCTAATTCTTTTCATGTCTCCCTCCTTAAAACAGTCAGCCCAGGACCGCTAGATGAGGCATTGCCCGATGACCGACCACCCCCTCCAGTGGAGATTGACGGCGCACCAGTCTTTGTCGTAAGAGAACTGCTGGACTCCCAGAGAAGGGCTGGGCAGCTTCAGTATTTGGTGGATTGGGAGGGCTATGGTCCAGAGGAGCGGAGTTGGGTGTATGCACAGGACATACTGGATCCAGGTCTAGTAGCCGACTATCACCAGGCTCATCCCAATAACCCGGGTCCCAGTCCAAGGGGACATCCCCATAAGGTCCCGGCTATTTGTCCAAAACAACCCACAGACACTAGATGCACCACCTCAGCTGCCCAGCCCATCAAAGGTGACAGGTTCCAAGCTTGGTCTCCATCCATTGGGGACATAGGTGGTGGTCGCCTCGGCTGCCTTCGTTCCTCAGGCAGCTCGGTCTCCTTGGGGGGGTACTGTCATGCCCCCTGACTTAGCTCCTGCTGTCTCTGATTGTCCAGCACCTGTTTCTCATTAAGACCTATAAATACCCGGCAAGACCGAGGGTGCATTGTGAAGTATTGCCTATGCCAAGCCTGCGCATACCGAGCACTCTCTCCGTCTGTCTCTCCGGTACACGACCTGGTTTGTCTGTTGGATTCCGCCTCTGTTTTGCCCCTGTTTGTACTTCTGCCTTTACTGATTGATTCCTGGTATTGACCCCTGCCTGTTTTTTGACAATGACTTTGGAACACCCCATGCTCATTAAATGAACCCTGTCCTCCTACCTCTGCGAGCATCTGTGTTCTGTCTGCAGCCTGACATAATGAGTTGTTTTGTAATACAGAACCTTAAAACTAAACAGACATGGATAAAAAAGCAATTAATTACGTAAAATCAGCAGCCTTTTTATTGGCACTCGCTGCCTCGCCATGCCTCACAACACTACGGATGCCAGTCCTCTTTTTAAAATGATCAAACCAGTCGAGGTTGGCCTTAAACTTCAACGCTCTCACTCTCAGCAGTCGATCCTGGTTTGTTTTTCAAAAGATCGGCATGTGACACTTTTGCTTTAATGGGACGGGAATGCTGCTTTGTTACTGCTTTAACTCCTTTCGCAACATCAGCCTTTTTTATTGCTTCTTTATTCTTAATGATGGTGGAGACCATTGTTCTAGGCCTACTGTATTCCCTCGCAAGTTCAGTAATGCAAATATCGCTCTCATATTTGCCTTTTTTTTTTTTTGCTCAATGGTGGTGCGAAGTAGTTTTCTTTTCTGCTCAGCGCTATCACTGCTCATTTTTTTTAGGACCCATGATGAGAAAAAAGGCGCAAAAATACACAAAATGACCACAGAAGCTAAGATAAGACCGCAAGGGGATGTGCACAGGGCAATAGCTACTGCATGACTAACGCGTGGCCCTTTGTTTTGGCTGGAAAGGGTAGCAAGTCACAAGGCAACCAACACCAACAAGTTCTAGCTTGCGCGTCGAGTACCAAACAAATGACGAGTACCAGGACAATTTTCGCGTCAAAATGCGTTGAGTACCAAATTCAACAAGTTTCAAAGCAGTCGAGTACCAACGTATGACTGTACAGGCAATTTACAGCAAGCAGTCAACCTGAACCACATGTCTTTGGTCTGTGGGAGGAAACCCACATAGACACGAAGAGAGCAAGCAAACTCCCTACAGATTGTGCCAGATGTGAACCAGACCAGGCACTGTGACTCAATCCCACCCCATTATATTTCCTCAAACATGAAATTCAATTTGGGCCTGTATTAATTTTCTTGCACTTCCTCTCACAATATACTCTTTGACCAATGACCCATAAACTTTCTCACACTAGCAGAGTATAATTTTTCAAAAATAAGCATGATGTATCATCAAAATATAAAATAAAGTTTTGGGAGCCTGTGATTGAACATTTAGTCAGGGTTTTTTTTTCTAGGGGCTTTTTGGCCAAATGTCTCACAAACACTTAACAATTTTTGATAAAGCTAATAACACAACCCCTGGCATAATGAAAAAAGCATAATCCCATCAGATCTGAATTAATGAATTAACAGACATTTTGCTGTAATGCCTAGTGCTGTTTGCACATCCTCAAATGAGATGCTGTATCTAGTGTAATTAAATTAGTCCCCACGGGGTGGTAATGAGAACTTTAAAATGAGGAATTTGCAGAGCTCACCTGCAGAACCCCATACAGCCAGGTAAAATTTTGACCTCTACAGCAAGGTAAGACATGCCAAACTTATAGAAAAGACAAAAAATTACTATTTATCCTATTGAATGATAATTTGAAAGACTACCATCAAGAAAATAAGTGCAAAAATTAAGGTGAACAGGAGACAATTTAAAAATATGTATATTTTTTCCATATTAGAGTGGGGAATGACGTGATTACAGTGCGCTGTCACACAATAATAAAACAGATTCATTGTCTTGCATTTCTCTTACATTTCTGCAAGTTTAGACTATTATTTATAATTTAAAATGTCTGTGGCTCGTATTAGACAGATAAATACTACAGCTGCCTTAATATAAACTAATGTCTTACATTTTTACTACTTTTAGCTTAATGTGGGATAACTAAGTTATTACAAATATATTAAGTATAAACACTGCAATTCTTTTAAAACATTCAACAGTTTTTATCACAATAAAAGTATTTGTTTAGTGGATTTTTTTTATTTTTATGATGACTGCGATAAAAATTATATGCATGCTTTTGTTCATTTTTTACTCATCTTTTCAGATGGAGGCAGAAACTAAGACTTTTTTAACATTTTAGAATTTTTTATTCATCAGCCTTTAAATTAGCAGCTTATTTTTTGGTTAGACAAGTTCTAAGGTAAAAAATCTTGCAAACTGCTATGATGGTGAAGCTTGTAATCAACTAAAACAAACAAAAACTTTACATGCAAACACATGACAAATATAATTACATATTCCAAAAATACAAAATTCACAAGATTTTTCTTTTGTTTTGTCTTTGTAAAAGGTGTTACCTCATTGTTACTGAAGCCAGTAAACCGGTTCTGTTAAGAAAAGTCCAGGTTATAGCAACATGCTCCCACAATATATTGCTAATATTTTAACCTTTCAGTAGCTCCCTTTCTGGCAGAAGTCAAAGAGATTAAAGATTGACATATATACTTGGACATCTGGTTAAACAAATAAAGGTAAGTAAAGGTATTTTCCCTAGTATAAATGCTGTGATTTGCTTTTAATTCTTTGCAAATTTTAATATCGATTTATTTTGATTAGTTTTAATTCTATTTACTTATTTTATACTTTTGTTCTATTTACTTATTTTATACTTCTATACATATTTTACATACTTGTTTTGAAATACATGCACTTTTCAACTACAGTGACATATGAAGTGGACTGACAGGAATTTATCTAAAACTGCAATATAGCAACTTTAAAGATGTTTGTGTATGTTGCTATGTCGCTGTATGTTACTACCAAAAAAATCTGGGTCTTTTAAAAAGAAATAGACCTGGTTTGTTATTGTAGTTACAGTCTTTCTCATTACATCCATTTTCTTGCTGTATCCTGCAGTCTCTGTGGGCTGATGGACTTGCAGACGGAGGTGCGTGTGGTGCTGAAGGCAACTGGCTTCATCTGCCTGGTGTTGGTGGGCGTTCCTGCTAATCTGAGTGTCCTGCTCCTCTTCTGTCACCTGCGTTTCACCCGTGGCTGTCTGCCACCCAATGATTTTATCCTCACTAACCTAGCAGCTGTTAACCTGTTAGTCCTATTCTGCCGGGGTATCCCCCAGACTTTGGTTGCCCTTGGCCTAAAGCATTTTATGAATGACTGGGGATGCAAGGTGGTCATCTTCTCCTACCGCATGAGTCGTGCCATGTCTATCTGTGTGACTGCTCTGCTTGGCTGCTACCAGAGTGTGAGTGTATCTCCTGCCACACCTCGTTGGACTATTCTCAAGCGCTGGCTCACTGACCATCTGCCACATGCCATCACTATCTTCTGGATCCTGAATGTTTTTATCTGTCATGCTGCCATTTTATACCCCCAGACACCACCCATAAATGGTTCTATCCCAGAATACACCCTGAACCTGGAGTTCTGCATTGTAGTTTTCCCAGGCTTTGAGGTGTACATGGTCCATGGAGTGATGTACACTGTGCGAGATGTGGCTTTTGTAGGTGTGATGGTCCTGGCAGCAGGTTATATGCTGCTGGTCCTTTATCGCCACCGGCAACAGATGAAGGGTGTGCGGGGGGCCAGTCAGGCATCAGTAGGTGCCTTCCAGGCCGTGCTGCTGTTGGTGTGTACGTATGTAGCCCTGTTTGGCCTGGAGAACGTGCTGTGGGGATACACACTCTCTGTCTCCCGGGTAATTCCTGCCATCATTGATGCACGTGTCTTCTTTGCCTCCTGCTACTCTGCTCTCAGCCCTGTTTTCATCATTGCCACTAACCGCAGGCTGAAAAGTTTTCAGTGCTTTTCATGTGCCAAAAATGCAGCGGGGAAATTTTCCGCCCATGGAGAATCTAATATTTCTCATGTTACCAAGTAACCCTGACACCAGTGTCTCAGACCAGTATATTAAAATCATAAGACTGCAGAAATGTTGTACCGTCTCCAACAAAGAGGACATTTTCTAAAAATATTAATAATAGTAGCATTCTTTTGCCACTGTGACTAATTATATTGATATTTTTATGTTTGCATATATAAATAAGTAAATATATTTGTTCACAATGTTATTTACCTCATAATTCAGAAGGGACTCTGATATTATTATAAATATGTGCAACATATTTATAATTCATTGCCATGTGTTCAACACAAAATGTACCATATCAAATGTACCTATTTGCTTTTTTTTCAGAGTATGTGCATAGATGAGAAATTGAGAAGTGTTGCATACAAAGACAGTTGTATACAAGGCAAAGAGGGTTTTTTTATGTCAACCAATGTGGAAGATGTGGTAAAACAAAAGTACGGTACATTGCTACAGACTTCTGGTGCAATTTAACTTAAAATTAGTTTGGTTTTTCAAAAATGATGAATTCTTTAATTAATCACCTCTGTATTTTCAGTGTGCTTTGTTATTACAACATACAGTACTGTGCAAAAGTATTAGGCATGCAACTTCAGTGGCTGTTGAGAAGTACAGGTAGATTCTTATCTACCATCAGGGAGGTTTCTGGTTGGTCTCAGATTCATTCTGCAGCCTGAGAATGACCTCAAACACCCAATTTCAGTCTTACAGAACTATCTTCAGCAAAAAGAATGAATCCTGCAGCAGATGGTATGGTCCCCAAAGAGCCCTGATCTCAACATGATCAAGTTAGTCTGGGAGGACATGCAGAGACAGATAAAGTCTGCAGAAGAACTGTGGCTAGTTCCTCAAAATGTTTGGAAGAACCTACCAACCTCTACCTTAAACTGCATGCAAGTTTGCATAAAATAATTGATGTTGTTTTAAAGGCAAAGGTGGTCACACCAAATATTGATCTGACTGAGGTTTTTTTTGTCTACTGCACTTCTTAGAAGGTTTATTGATTAATAAGTATTCATGGCGTTATTTTTGGAACCGTCCTCACTTTATAGCATTTTCCCCACAGGTGCCTAAGACTTTTGCACAGTACTCTGTGTGTGTGTGTCTGTGTGTGTGTGTGTGTGTGTGTGTGTGTGTGTGTGTATACACACATACGTACACCGTACACCCTGCACCCTCACCTCTGACCTCAAACACATCTGCACAAAAAACAGATCATGGTAACTATCTTTCTATCATAATTACCTTTAAAAATATCAACTCCAAAAAATTTTTTTAACAATTTTGAATCTTAGGTAGTCTTGTAAATCTTGATTAACTCAATAAATTTTGAAAAAAAAAGAATTTTCTTGTTTACTTTGTCCTGTCGATGACATGGTGGCACAGTGGGTAATGCTGTTGTCTCGCAGCACTATGGCTGTTCAGGTTTTGGTTGGGATACACAGCAGCAGACAACAATTGGCAAAAGTACAACATGCCAAGGCTTCCTAAGAATCCTTGGACTCTGTGAAAAATATTTGCACTTATAAATGGATTGATTTTTATTTAAACTTGATAGTATAATATCAAACATACCAAATTGAGGTTATAGCTATTATTTTAAGAAGCCTATGGTCGATGTGCCCCAGTAAAGCCTGCAGCAGATTATTCTATGTTGTTGTGCCACTATGCTGGACAAACAGTGAAAATTGCAAGCTTGCAGCATAATAGTATGAATTTTGGAATGACTATTGCAGGGTGTATTTTAATGATATCATTTCACACTTATTACATGTTAAAATGTTCAAAGTTGCTGTTGGCTGATTCTTAAGCAAGCCTGGGACAATAAAATATAGCATATATTCAGAGCAAATCAGTTTGAGATGCATGGTAGGTATAAAGATGCAATCCACTTTTAACAATAAAAGCAAATAAGTCTTGTTTTAATTTTGTTTTATTCATCAGACATCATTTCCTGTTATCTGAACACAAATTTAAAAAAAACTGGCAAATGACAACTAGATTTAATCACCTGCTGTAAACCTTTCAGACACAGAAAAACACGTATAATAGCAGAAACCCTTCCTTAATGTACTGTACAGTGATTTAAGGTAATACAACAGTGCAATTTTCATTTACGCTAAATAAGGACTAAGTTGTACACAGTTCAGGATTTTTTAAAAAGTTTTTAATGTTCCCCAACCATTTATGATTCTTATTTCACTGCCTTGGACAAACTAAACATTAAAAATGTAAAGATTAATTATATAAAAATTTGGATTGAACGTGCTCGCATTACTATTAAAATAGTGTCACAGTAAAGATGAAAGTATTGAATATTTCTTTGAGCCTGTAGACAGTGAAGCCTTGGTTGGAGATCAGTGACAAGTACAAACATGCAATCTTTTGTTTAACAGTAAAAGCAACTTTTCTACATTTTGATTTTAATTACCAGACATCCTCTACCAGCGATTTGTCCAAGTCCAAACACATACACTTTCAGGAACTGGCTACTATAAATTTCCTGTAGTGTATACATGGGATACCACACCCAGTGATTCCAGGAATTTGTGGTGAGCTTGCGAGAGTCTGTTACTAGTTTGAGGTGTTGTGTGGACAGCCAGACCTTGTCACCTGGATGGAACAAGCATCTCGGACGGAGTCGATATTGAGGTTGCTGTTGATACTAGGTGCTGACCTGCTGGGTGGCAGGCTGAGCCCTCTTCCAGGAATTGACAGGCAAACTACTGAGCTTCAGGCACCTTGACCTCCCATTCCTGGTGGGTGAAGATTGGAGGCTGATACCCACAGCACACATCAAATGGGGAGAGGCCCATGGCAGCTGAGATGTGTAGGTTCTGGGAGAGCTCAGCCTACAGTAAGTACTGACTCCGTTGTTGACTGTGAGATGAAGCAAAACACCTCAGGAACCAACCCAGCTGCTGGTGTTCCTGTTCTGCCTGGCCATTAGTTTGTGGATAGTAGCCAGAAAGCCAATTAGGTGGCAGAAGGCCTTCCAAAATCTGGCAGTGAATTGGGGCCTGCTGTCCAAGACAATGTCCTGACCGAACCCATGCAGACATACCACACGCTCCAGTATCAGCTTGGCAGTTTTTTGAGCTGATGGAAGACTGGTCAAAGCCACAAAGTGCACAACTTTGGAGAAATGGTCAAATATTGTCATGACAGCATTATGGCCATGAGAGGCAGGTGACAAAGTCCACCGTGATGTGAGACCAAGGCCATCGAAGCACTGGCAGGGGTTCCAGGTCCCCAGCTGAGGTACTGTTGGGTGCTTTGGCCTGGGTGCAGGTGAAACAAGCCCTGATGAACTCTGATGTCTCTGGTCATAGCACACCATGAGAAGCATCTCTGGGGAAGCATCACAGTGGTCAGAGAAAGCAGAGGCTGGCCAAAACAATGGGCTCTGGAGACACCCATGATTCAAGGTGGGTGTGTTGATGAGGGAGGACATCCGTTTTAGTGTTCTTTGAGTTGGGACAGTAAGATGGCACAGTCCAAACCATGCTTGGAGAGGACAGGTCCTGCACCCACATCAGAAGTTCCCATTTCCAGCACAATTGGCTTCACTGGACTCAGATGGATGAGGACGGGTGGGAAGGTGAACTGGGCCAGTAGATTCTGGATGGCGGTCTAAGTTGGGGGGGGGTCTTAGCCTCTGAGGACCCATGGCTACACCCTGGGGTGAGATAAAAAAAACCCCAGGAACGTAGTGGAGCACCAGTAGAAGGCGCATTTCTTCACCTTACAGTACAGTTGGTGGGCAAGCATACACTTTAGCATGACTCGAACATGGCAGAGGATGTCCTCTTCTGTGTTCGAGTAAACAAAGATATTGTCCGGGTACACAAAGACCCATCAGCCCAGCATGTCTCAGAGGACATCATTAATGAAATGCTGAGACACGGCAGGGCAATTAGTTAACCCAAATGGCATCACAAGGTACTCCTAATAGCCAGTGGGGTTGACGAACGCCGTCTTCCACTCGTTTCCCTCCCTCAAACGGACAAGGTTGTAAGCAATTCACAGGTCGAGTTTGGTGAAGAAAGAGGCACCAGAGAGGATGTCCAAAGCAGTGTCCATCAACAAAAGAGGGTGACTACTTGATGGTGACCTTGTTGAGCCCTCGATAGTCTATGCAAAGCAGAAGCCCTCCATTCTTCTTGGATACACCTCCTGGTGGCAGCATTATAAGTAGAATACAGGGTAAAGCCATTACAGAGGGCCTCAGCTATGCACTCCTCCATAGTCCTGTTCTCATTGGGGGACAAGCAAAGGAGGTCAATGGCTAGAACATATGGTCGATAAGATGACAGTTGGGTGGCCTACTTCTTGCTGAAAACTTCTGCTGTGTCTTAGGAATTAGGGGGAATGGCATCAAGATCAATGGATTTGGGGGCTTTGGACTCTCTGGAACATACACAAGCCTAGCGCTGGTGCAGTGGGTCCAGATGTGAGGAGTTTGCCATCCACAGAGGTAATGGTAAAAGGCTGGGGCATCGCTTCTACAGCAAGCTCCAGAGTGGAAAACAGCTCTCAAGGAAAGAGGTTCTCTGCCACCCCAGAGTTCACAAAAGTCATTGCTGTTACTTGAAGATGTCAAGGCCAGGCAAGACTTCCCCAACGCCTACCTGGCACCTCCATTTTCTGGGAACCAGGGAGCACTTTGTTTATATGTCACATTTAGAGGCAAGCAAGTCGTTTTCATTGGTTCCTTAGTAGAGTGGGCCACCAGAAGAAATAGAGGGTTAGGCAGGGCTGTCACAATTAGTGCGGGTAGTGGTGGTATGAACATCGTACGTGGAGCAGGTTTAGGACGGGTCAGCAGGCACTGGTCCAGGCACAGGGCTAGCTGGGCTAGCTTTTCGGGGTCGTTTGGCATCTCCTGCCCAGTGAAGTTGTCCTTGAGATGGCTAGACAGCCCCTTCTAGAAAGCAGTGCAGTATGCTGCAGGTCCCCATGTCATCTTGACTACAAAGGTCCTGAAATCTGCTGCATAGTGGCTCACAGACTGGTTCCCCTGCTTCGGGTGGTACAGATTGGAGTCTGCTTCCACCTCAGTCGCTGGGTGGTCAGATACACTCCGGAGCTCCACTATGAATTGTGTGTAGTCTCCACAGCATGTAGTGTTGCACTTCCAGAGCATGGTGGCCCATTCTGGGACCTGCCCAGAGAGCAGAAAAATCAGAAGAGCCACCTGTGTCTGGCTGGTGGGGTAGCATACAGGTTTGTGTGCAAAAATGAGGTTTAGCTGGCTAAGTAAGCCCTGACATTAATTCCCTGCCAAACTTGTTGGGCAGACCCACCTGCGGCTCGACTGCAGGGAGACTGGAGATGAGGAAGATGGCCATCAATAACTGATGCAAGGTCTGTGAAACGTTGCCTATTGTGGTTTGCCAACCTTCCACTGCTTCCTACAGGCGGGCCACCTCGAACTCCGCCAGGTTAATCGCAGGTTTGGACATTGTCGGAGATGTAGCTAATGTTATATCTATTATAGCTGATGTAACTGGTATTGTAACCCAGTTGCAGAGAGAAAGCAACCGGGGGGGTGAATGCATCCAGTTTAATCAATAAACACAGCTGACCAGGTTTAATGGTTTCCACCAGAAACTGGCTTTAAAAATCATACTAGTCACAAAGACAATGATGACACACAAGGTCAAGGAAAGCCTCAGTAACTCATGGTACTGACACGTAGGTACGTTAGGGTGATGGCTGGCAAACATCTGAATTAGGGATGCTGTTTGATGTCCAAACACTTGCGTGTTGTTCTCATGAGCCTTTTATTTACAGGCCATTCATACAAACATATATGCATACAAACACATTTCTGCTAAAGACTTTAATATATAAAATGGCTAAACAGTAAATCCTGTGAAATATTATGTGTGTATGAATGCATATAAATAGAAAGTGTATGTAAGAGTGCATATAACACTGTCTTGATTATGGCCGTACAAAAATCATAAGGTGCTAAGGTAATGACAATCCAGTCTTGTTGCCCCACACAATAAACTGTAAAGTAATGTTTTCACAATAGTTTGTTTTTTTTTTTTTGCTTAAAATGTTTAATTTTTTGACTGATGGAACTGAAAAAAAATTGTATTTAACATTTTATTATTGTGAGTATACAAAATAGTATAACATGCTGTATTGCTGGGCTTAAAAATGCAGCTTAACACTAGATGGATTCAATTCTAATCCACATTGACCTTAAATGTAGGCCAGATGCTTGTTTACTATAACTGGAAGTGCTTCTGAAAACCACATTTCAACAACAGATTGGTGACTTTTAAACAATAAAAAAACCTGTATCACTTGTTGCAATCGCATATAAATTTTTTATCTACTTTTTAGGACAAACAAAATGTACAATCTGAGTCATATGTGAATGATATTAATATAGTTTGAGTGTTTAGGGTCATTCAGCATATTGCTAACATCTGTACTGATCATAAATAAAAAAGTAAAATTTATAGAACCGCACAAAAGACGAATTCTTTTTTTTTGATAATCTTTGGATTCCTACTGAATGTACCACACATATATTAGTACTATATAGCATTACACACACAAAAATCACAATTTAAAATAGTATTTTTTATTTTCTATAGCATCAAATAGATTGTTGCAATGTTTCAATATTGCTTGTGAATATAATTACAACCTGTATCATCCAAAACTGAATGTCACCACAGCCCAAAAGCTGAACATGAATGACTTATTATTTTGATACTCATGTGATCTTTGTGAAACTGTACTCTAGTGAAGCTCAGTTTTGGTGATAGTAAAGATGTTCATACTGTGACATCTCCATTGCTCAGCAGCTGGTCTTCATCAGCTGCTGTACAAACCAGCTTGGTCTTGATCTTTTTGGTTGAACTGATGATGAGTATAGGACTGAAGGAAGCATAACAGGAAGAGAAGAAGACCCTCATGTCAGCAATAACTGGAGGCACCTGTGCAACTGTGAGCATATAGATCCAAATAATGTTATCAATGCCAAAGAAGACAGCATACAGGATGACCAGGGAGACCACAGTTTTAGCTGCTCGGGTCTCAGCTGTGTTGCCCTGGGAACGGCGGCTGGAGCTACGTATGCTCCTCACTTGCTTGCTGTGATGGTACAGAAGCAGGAGGATGTATCCGCTGGACCATAACATGAGTCCTACAAAAGCAAAATCACGTGTAGAAACAGCCACACCGTTGATAACATATGATAGGTTGTCTCGAAAGTTGACATGGCAGAATCCTAGGTTCAGTGTGAAAGGTGGCACTGTGCCATTGCGGGGAGCAACTGAGAAAAAAGGCGCTGCAATACAAACAGCCATATTGAGGAGCCAAAGGGCAAAAAAGGTGGGTAGGATAAGATGTGGCAGCTGGGCCTTGAGGACTGCCCAGCGTGGCCCTGCCGGGGCGATGGTTATTGCTTGAAAACTGCTCAGCATGCAGGTGATGCAAACTGACAGGGCACGGGTGATGCGGTAAGTATAGATGACCACTTTGCAGCCCAGATCATCTAGCAGGTTGTGCAGGCCAAAGACTGTCATTGTCTGGGGGACAGAGCGGGTAAGCAGGACCATCAAGTTGGCAAAGGCTAGATGGCACAGAATCAAGTCCACAGGCTGCAGCCTACGTTCCGAACAGACAATCCAAGCATATGCTATCAAGATGAGAAGGTTGCCCCAAATCCCCAGTCCTGCCTGCAGGAGGAAGGAAACCCCCTTGATGGTAAGACAGAGGTCCATTACCCCTATCCTGCACTCTGTGTCAGAATAAAAAGAATCAGATTTGACCCACAAAGTCTCTGTTACAAAGACATTCAGAAAACATCTTAAAAAGTGACTACACACTATCTGTTTGAAATAAACTTTTGTCTGTCCAACACAATTGTAATATTTACATATAGTTGGATAAAATTTATAAGTACTTAAATGTGTTCTTACCTTTACTGATAATGGAACATGAGTGGAGTTGTACACCTTTAAGTTGAGCACTGCAGTACATGTAGCCTCTTCAAGAAATTTATAGCTTTTAATGGCATTCCTCTGGGAATGGAAAAAAAAATGCTCCTGTTGAACAAAACCATTATAATAGACAGCTGTGGTTGATGTTAGCAAGACCAAAAAAAAATGTAGGTGACAGGTGGTGCTAACAGCTTGCTGCTCACCACTGGAAACCACTTTGGTGAACCACAGAGACCCATCATGCAGAAATGTGAACCGGGGGGATCCTCTGTAGAGCGCAATACTGGAGTAACACATCTCGCCTGTATCACTAGGCTATATAAACACAGCAGAGGAAGGAAACACAGCCGAGATATCGGCATCCCCTTCGCATTTCAATACATTTATCTTGTACACAACAAAAACCATGAAGAAACATTAATTTGATTGTCAGAAAGGATCAGGCATCATTGTGCTTCACACACTTCCTAACCATGCATGTGATTTAAAGTGTTCAGACACTGTGGATCTAACTGAGTAAACATCCAAGTTACATGGCTGAGAATATAAATAACCACAGCACTGCATCATATAAGTTCCACCGCCATTTAACCCTGATTTAACACCTAAACAATAGCCACATATATCAGGTCAAATTCAAACATTTTAATATATTATATTGCTTAGAGAAAAATAGTAGGTGTCTTGTTTAAGTAAACAAAAGCTATAAAGAATTTTCTTATGTGCAAAGATTTGGCATTTATGTCACATGCTTAGATGCACATGGATAGACCATCTGTTATGTAACCTGGAGTTTCTAGGTGTGGAGACCCAACAAGCATTGGTCACACCCCATCTGATGTCCAGATTTATTAAAATGTTTTCTTTGGGCTTAAAATTAATTGGCTACTTTAAAAAAACTATACATAATTGGTGAGAGAATTAACTGGATACTGAAATGTTATACATATTTTTGTGATGGACTGGTGTCAACCACTCTACAAGTAGTGTAACTGTATGTGAAAATTCAAATTCAGGATTCAATGTGTGTTTTCTTTTTCCAGCCAAATCGCATAGTCTGTTAACCCCATCAGCATTACTGGTAAATATAAATATCCCCACAGAGCCTGCAGTCCCACCCCACTGTCGTTGTTATTCTTTATTACATTAGCTATTAGAAAGTCATTTAATATTATTTTAGAATCTCTGCCCTTTGTAACATCCAGGGAAATGTGCAGCTCCACAGGTAATAACTAGGTTCCAGGAAAAGTCAGTTTTAATTAGGAGCACTGGGACATGCAGTTGTACTTTCATGTGTTTTTTTGAAGACACTTTTCTCCTGCCTACCAGCATCGTGCTTGGGCGTGTTTACCAGAACACACAGAGTGACTCCATCCATTGGCTCGTTTGCAACATCTCACAATGGGATTAATAAACTCTTCATACCAGTGTGTAAAGTAAATCATATCATTACATACTGGGTGAAAAAATGGAAAAGACGTGTTTGCAGATCAAACCTTAGAAATGGTGGTAATTTAAAAGTTTTCTCCAGAAACTGTGCACAGATGATATACAAGAACTACCATGTGTGTTAATGTTAATTTATTCTCAAGGGATACGGAGAAATGTAAGTCGTTAGTATGTTTTTAAGCACATGGTGTGTTTTGCCTGTGCTTTCAAGGCTGCTGTTTTCATCAGTTGCATGGAAAGTCTGAGTCTCAATGTGAGGATGTAATTCAGTCAAGAGATGCTCGTGGGAACCCAGCAACTATACACCTGGGATCACTGTTGCTGATGCAGTAGACTGCTTACCCTCAGGAGGGTCACAGTGGTTCACAGCATATCCTGGAAGCAGAGGGCACCAGGCTATTAAACAGCTCCTGGATGGGACACAACTGCATCATAGGGTGGCCACATGCACCCTTTCATACACACACTGGGTAATTTAAAGTGACCAAATGACCTGAAACACATGTCTTTGGACTGTTGGAGGAAATCCTGGTAGACACAGTAAGAAAATGCCAGCTTCACACAGAGCAGGATACAAACCCATATCTGACCTGGCCAACCACTGTGAAACAGTAGTGGTACCTGCTGAGCCACTGTGCTGCCACCATGTAGTATGTTGGAGTTTAAGTTACAATAATACAGTGATTGCAGTAGCATTTATGACACAAATATATATACACATGGATATTTTCTTGTGGTCAGACACACCCAATTAATAAATTTGAGAATGTTGGAAACCTAAGAGGTTCTACAAATTTAGCCAGAATGTCAAACTGAGTCATAAGTTAAATTCTGGTGAATTTTCAACATTTGTGAACTCTTCCAGGAACCATAATGGTTAACCAGATATCAGTCCGAGAAATACAGTTAGCAGTTTTTATTTTCTCTTCTCAGCTGTCCAAGAGCTGGAATTGGCCTTCCTAAAATGGATTGAAGAATTGTGAAAATATTACTCTATTTTAGGTAATATGTT
This sequence comes from Arapaima gigas, assembly GCA_900497675.1. NCBI lineage: Eukaryota > Metazoa > Chordata > Actinopteri > Osteoglossiformes > Osteoglossidae > Arapaima > Arapaima gigas. The sequence continues at coordinate 43,523 of UFQX01001014.1, forward strand.
AAAAAAAGAAACATACTGAGACTATAGACTTCATTAATTCAACCAAAAAGAGTACAGCTATTTTTTTTCCAGCAAAAATTGCCATAACCCATTCTCATCATTTTGTCCTTTTTTGTTTACGCTTCAGTCAATCATAAAACAATTTATGTTTTCATTCAGTTTTTTTACCCGAAGACATTCTTTAAATAAAAATCTGTATACAAATGTATGACTCATTAAATATTCCTTTATTACATATATATAAACCCATATAAGAAGCTTTAAAAAAAATCAGCCATAGCTATCTACTCAACATTTTTAGCTTAAGTTTTAAAAACTTTGAAAGCAGTTACAATTTTATAAATATAAAAATGTCCCAATAGATAATTATAACAATAGTTACTTATCTAAAGAATACTAAAAATGATAAAATTGTTTCTACATTAATCCCGCCAAAGGCTGTTTATTTATTCTGCTGCATGACCAGTGTTAGACTCTCTTATAGTAGAAGGGTCCTCCATTGACTTTTTATCACAATTCAAACACCAAAAATGTCCTGCCAGCCTCCGGTTGCTGGCAATGATGAGCACAGGGCTGAGAGCAGAGTAGCAGGAGGCGAAGAAGACACGTGCATCAGAGATGGCGGGCATGACCTGGGAGACAGACAATGTGTATCCCCACAGCACGTTCTCCAGGCCAAAGAGAGCAACATATGTACACATAAGCAGCAAGACAGCCTGAGAGGCACCTGCTGATGCCTTGCTGGCCCCCCGTAGTCCTTTCACCTGCTTCCGGTGCTGATACAGGACCAGCAGCATGTAGACTGCCGCCAACACCATTATGGCTACAAAAAAAATATCCCTCACAGTGTTCATCATCCCAGAAGACACATACACCTTAGAGCCTGGATACACCACGATGCAGAACTCAAGGTTTAGGGTGTATTCGGGAAGTGAGCCATTTTTAGCTGGTGCCTGAGTGAACAGAAATGAGACTGAAGCAATCAGGAAATTGAGTCCATAGAGGAAGAGCATGGCAAGAGTCAGGTGGGCAGGGATCCACCTTTTCAGAGTGGCCCAGCAAGGTGTGGCTGGGGCTATACTCACACTCTGGTAGCACCCCAGCAGAGCTGTCACACAGATGGACATGGCACGACCCAAGCGGTAAACGATAATGATCACCTTACAACCCCAGTCATTCATGAAGTGCTTTAAGCCAAAGGCAACCATGGTCTGAGGAATCCCACGGCACAGAAGGACCACAAAGTTGACGGCAGCCAGGTGACTTAGGATTAGATCATTGGGTGGCAGGCGGCCACGCAGGAGGTGCAGCTGACAGAAGAGGAGTAAAATACTCAGGTTGGCTGGAAGTCCCACCACCACAAGGCAGATAAAGCCAGCAGCTTTCAGCACCTCACGCACCTCTGTCTGCATCTCCAACCTAGAAGGAGCACATGCAGCAGAAAACAAAAGAACATCAAATGTGTCACCTGCAATAATTAATAACCTTCTTGCAAATTTATTTGCACTCATAAAGCTTCTTGTGTTACAGTTTGAATTGATTACATAGCAACACGTTTTCCAAGAAGGAGCTGTTAACCAAAGCAACTAAGAAAAATAAAATGCACAGCCAATTTATTTAACCTACAGACCTGGATTGCAAAGTCCAGGGGGTCTTTAGTATGTGCTAATATAGATAAACTGTCAATTTTCCCTTTCCTCTTTTGTCTCAATTTTTTTAGTTTTGTTTAGTTTTTAGTTTTTATTTAGTTGTTTGCCTCCTGCTACTCTGCTCTCAGCCCTGTGCTCATCATTGCCAGCAACCAGAGGCTGGCAGGACATTTCTGGCGTTTGAATTGTGTTAAGAAGTCAGTGAAGGACCCTTATACTATAAGAGAGTGTAACACTGATTATGCAGCAGAAAAAATAAAACAACTGAGACAAAGTACTCTTTTAGTTATAAAATTGCTGTATGAATTGACTATTGCTATGGTTTTAAAGATAGTTAATTCAACATGCAAAAAAATGTAATGTCCATATGTAGAATAGCTTAAATTTTAAATATCTATTGCAGAAGAGCTCTTCCATCACTACATGTAGAGTAACCTGTCTATTAACAATCTAAATTTAAGTAGTTTCCTCTCAAATGTATACTTTGAAAAAGAAAACAACAGACTAATTCTGTTTTTTAAACATTTTAAGGAGAAAATAAATATTTATAATGTTTACAAACCTACACTAGACTGATGCAGTACTTCCTGCATAAAAAATTCATGAACGATTATTTACTTAGGATTTGAAACAAAAATACTGATATCATATTGTATCACCTTTTTTTCATTCTTAGAAACAAAGAATCCTGTAACATTTTAAATTTTTGCTGTTGGCATTTCACATCAAAATAAAGAAAAAAGAATCTTTGGTGGTCTCTAACATAAAAAAACAGGGATTTTTTTTGCATAGTGCTAAAAGTCTATTTATAACAATGTATTAGAAAGAGAAACTGTAATGTTCTAATATGTTCTATAACATATTTTAAAATAAAATACAACTGTTTTTGCACTCTTTTAAATAGATATTTTTTAAACATTTAACATTTTTGAGGTTAGTCTTTCAACTAAAGTTACTTATTAAACTAAAAATGAACCTGAGGTGGTTTCTAGCTTTAAAAAACAGCTTTTGTCTTACCTTGTGCTGATAATCAAAATTATGGACTGTCGACTGTATGGTGTACTGCAGGTGAGCTCTATAAATTCCTCATTTTAAAGTCCTCTTGTTACCACCCTGTTGGGACTAATTTAATTGCCCTGAATACAGTATCTCCTGTGCGAATGCGCAAAAAGAGCCCGAGCATCACAGCAAAATGTCTACATATCACACTGAAATATGGATTTCTGGAATGTTGGTAATACAGATGTGATACTGTTTTTTTTTGTTTGGCTCTGTGCTGCTCATCATCATCATCATCATTTGTTAAATCTTCAAGGTTACAGAGTCACTACTAATGCTTTTCTTTCCGTCTCCTGCCACTCCTCACAGTTACGGTACTGACAAACCTGTTTATTTAATGGATCTTGTCCTCTTCATTTCCCTTGTCTGTTTCTTTTTGATCTCCCAGTTATATGTTACTGCTTTCTTGTTGAGGTGCTGTGCAAGTTCCATAAGTTTCTTGTCATTTTATAGCTTCTATATTTACTCATTTAATACAATGTTAATGATTCTTTTGTAGAAGGTGTTGAAGAAAACGAGTACACAGTACTGCTTGACTCTGACAGTTGTTTAGAACCATTCACCTAAGGTGTGATTAGCATGGACTTTGCTTATAGCTTTATTATATATGTGCCATGTAGGGGGAGTGCATTGCTACACACAGTGCAGTCTTACACATACACCAACACACCATATGCACATGCACATTTACACCACACATGCATGCAACATGCAATGCACCGTTCCCATGGTAGCTCCAGTTTTTGTCTGGTTTCCCTAACACTCCTACTAAACAACCTCTGTTTTCATAAAAGTGAGACCAAATTTGCCCAGAGATTATCAGAGAGAGACAAAGAAGATTCAGGGACTCCATGCTGGAGAATTGTAATTGAGTTCAAGCCTCTATCTTGTTCACTTCCCAGCTCCTCATTGCACAAATTCAGTAAAGCATTTAAAGCACAAAAAGCTGGATCCGTATCTCCTCTTATCTGACAAACCAGCGCATTGTCACAGTATTGCTGAAACCCAGGACAACAGTGAGTGGACTATCATCAACTCGTTTTTGGGACACATCCTTGGCTAAATTCAGCATGACAGACAACTCATCTAGAAGATTTAGATTACCTTTATGGACTGGCCACACCATTAGACAGTTCTGATGCAGTTCACAGAGGTAGCCCCAAATGATGACCCAGAAAACTTCCGCCGGTCCAGGAGGGATAGGCCCTTTTGCTGATCCTGCTGCTCACTAGTGAAATTTTGGTGACCGCCTCTACCATGTGAACATGGCAAACCCTTCATGTTTGTCCAATAGCTACATGATCTCTGCTGGTGCTTGATACTGCCTCAACTCTAAACAGTCACTGAATCATCAACCTCATCACCCTTGAACAGTTCACTATTGTCCGCCTAAGGAAGATCATCCCCACACAGCACCCCTAGTGCTCCACAGACCTGTGAATGTCACACCTACAACTGCTGCTTGCCAGAATATGGTCGCTGATCATAGTTGCAGCCATGCAAGCCTGATCCCTTCTACAATGTATCCACTGGAACTCAAAGGGGGCCCTAAATTCCTGAATGTTCTAATTGCACAGCTCCACGGAACATTGACCATGACTGCCCCAGCATGGATGCCCCACTCACACTGACAATGTCATCCTGTGGCCACAAGCACAAAAGGAACCACTATGGCCATCATCTACTATCTACTGATGGATGTCCAGGAAAGGGAATACTAGGAACTGTTGAATTTGGGTTTTTGCCAGCCCTTGGTCCACTGACTCTCAGTCCTACCTGGGGCATTGTGGCATGATAAAATACTAAAGATCCCTAATGTTTTTTGAAACAGATAACGGATTTTTACTGGTTGGAATGTTTTTACTGCTTGGGATGCAGATGTGTATAAATACATATACATGTGCATTGACATGTTTATTTATGTGTACACATGTGCATTTATGAGTCCAGTACAGATATATTTGAGCTGATATATTCGCTTCTGTGCCTGGATGCAGAGAGGAGAGGGTACTGCACCAGGGCAGGGAAGCTGATGTTGGAACAGCAGTGAAACATTTATGATTGCCAATAGAACTGGACGAGGAGCCACAGGGGTCAGGTGACAGAGAAAGCTCACCACAGACAGCTCAGAGGAAGCTGGCACCAAAGAAATATGTATGTAGGCATGATGTTGTCAAAAACCAAAGAACACAGTGTTGACCTTACTGATCACAGACCAACCAGCAGGCAGTAGAAGAGCTGAAGAAAGCTGGGCTTCTGGCCTGCCCAGGTGAAAAAGATACATCATTCCTGATAAAACCACTGCAACCAGTAATAAGCCTGTTCTAGATGGAGGAGTTGACAAAAGAGTGCAGTAGAGTAGACATGGCTCAAAAAAATGAACACTGAACATACTGGGTCTCATTAAGTATATCCAAGTGTGCTGTACCACACTTCCTTAGGAAGCTCATTTATTTGAGCAAATAATTACAATGGTTATGGACTGTGCTGTATTGATGATGTTGCTCTAGTGGTCTTGGTGAAATCCATGTGACCAAAACATTGGACAGAGCCATTTTTTTTTACAAAAACAACAATGATGATGGTGATGATTACTGATGATCATGATTATAACCAATCATTATCATTATTAATATTATTTCTATCAGTATCATTACATTCAGTATATTTTAATTATGTTACAAAACAAATAAATATTCACTGCAAAATTTATTATTATAATTAAATTATGCATATATTTACACATACTTCACAAAGGTTTCACAGAACGCCATTATTTGATGCTATAGATCACAACAGCTGGTGTAAATGCCTCCAGCTTAGTGTTCACCAGTTTTGAATATTCAAAACCATTTGATCGTCAAGCTAAAAATAAGATATGGCATCAGTTCTTTAAATTCTATTGTGTGTCATTAAATAAAAAATTATTCCCAAGTGAAATTTAGTGGCTAAACTCTAAATTCTAAAAATTCTAAATCTTTAATGATTCAAAGGATAAAATGCATAACTAACTCATATGGATTAACAATAACAATAATACGAAGAGACATTTGTTTAAAATATTTTGTACATTTTTCATTGTAAAATACTGGAAATTTCTTTTTGTGTAACGTAAGCACAGTCCCCATATATACTGATAATGTATGGAGAGAAAGGGGAGGGTGCGGGGGTCCTTGCCAGAATATATTTTGTGTTACACACTTATTGAGAGTTCAGATGTGAGATACAGAAATTGCCGTTCTATAACCTAATATTTATTACTTTACTTGTAGACGCGCTGTTGTGATAAACGTGTCAACGAATCTACGGGCACGGTAGGTGTGTATGTGATGGTGTAGTCTTTGAAGTCATAATGGATGCTCAGTAAGGAGAAGCTAATCAGAGGCTAGTCTGCCATGTAGTAATTTCTACAGATTGAACACAGCACTTCCTCAGGGAACATAAATCACAGATTTGGTGTGTTTAACATAGATGGTATTTGTTCTAGCGCTAAGTTGTTTTCTTGAGCTAGCAATGCATCACTGTACATTAATTGTACATACTGTCAATAATGCTTCCAAGCTTTTGAAGATGATTAGCATAGTCTGTTAACCCTACTAAACAATGGGGACAAATGGGAATGTCCCACAGAGTCCACTGCTGTTTTTTATGTTGTTCTCTCCAATCTACTGCCAAAATGGCCTTGTTCACCAGGTGGGATAGAGTGATTGCACCTATTGTTGTTTCCAAAGGCTCGACATAGAATTAACAAAGTCTTCCTTTAAATGTCTTAAAGTGCTAAGTACTGTGAACAATGGAATTAATGTCTTTATGTCACATCGCACGAGTCACGCGGTCAAAGGGCAAAGGACACAATTCCCGGAAGTAAAAGGCTCACGACACACATCGGACTGTATCTCTGATTTGGATGTTTGCCAGCCATCATTCCAACCTACCTACACAGCAGTAATGTGAGTTGCTGAGGCTGTCCTTGACCTTGTATGTCATTATTATCTTTGCAACTGGTGTGATTTCCAAAGTCGGTTTCTAGTGGAAACTGTTAAATCTTGTCAGCTTCATTTGTAGATTAAACCATGTGCACCCGCCCCCTGTTTGCTTTCTCTCGACTGGGTTATAACACCATGCTAAATCTCTGACACCAGAAGCCCCACCTTACAAAAGCTGGCCATTTAGATGTTTCTCTACAGAAAGTGTCCACAGGCAATATAAAAGAATTTTCATCTGTATTAATGTTAATTTATTCTCAGGGGGTGGATTTCATCCTCACTAACCTACCAGCTGTTAGCCTGATAGTCCTACTGTTCTGGTGTATCCACCCCAGACTTTGGTTGCTCTTGACCACCTTGCTACCCCAGTCATTTATACAATGAGTTAGGCCATCTTCTCTAATGGCATGAGTTGTGCCATGTCTATCTGTGCAACAGCTCTGCTTGGCTGGTATCAGAGTGTGACACACCCTGCTTGACTATTCTCCTTCTTCTACTTGGCTTGGCCCCATTCTCATCATTGCTACTAACAACAGCCTGGTAGGAAGTTTTCAGTGCTTTTCATGTGCCACAGGAGAGCTTCTACCCATAAAGAATCCAACATTTCTCATGTTACAGCATATACTTGACGCCAATGTCTCCAGGAGGAAAGTAGAATCATAAGATCAAAATTTTGTACATTGTTCAGTAGTTTTACTCTAAAAATAATATTTTCTGCATTCTTTTATAAAGTGATATTTTATATTTAAATCTTTACTCATACATATTTATTCACAGTATTATGGATCTCCTAACTTGGAAATGGCTTTCCAACCAAAGCCACTAGAATATGTGTATTAGTCATTGCCATATTTTAAATATTAAAACCTTTTATTTCGTACTTTAACCTGTGTATGATTTCTTTGAGTGTATACATATATCTGCAGCTGAGAAATGTGTACAAATTCAATTGCTTAGACAGCAAATTAATTGTCTTATGTGAACCAATGGAAAAATAATCTGTGTGCATGCTACTTGGATTTATTCTTATTCTACATTGATTGGAATACAACAATCTCTCAACATCTGAACTCTGTTTTGGAATTTTTGCTGTAATTGCTCTTGACAATGCCTAAATATTGGCATCTAAATAAAAACTTGTCAGGAAAAATTTTTTAAAAGTTAGGTATTGTGTAGAACGGTACTATAGTGCAGAGTTGCTTGTTGTGGAAGTGAAGTAATCCAAGACGGGCAAGTATGTATAGTTGAACAACAAGGAGAGAGGGGGAAAAGATAACCAGGTAACAAATTTGTTTCCTTCTAACAAATAACTGGTATATTGCCTTCAGTAACTGATTTTGACTTTATACAGAAAGCTTTTGAAGATGCCAGAAGGATAAACATCAGTTCTGACATTTTGTAGTCTGATTTTTAGAACACAGAAAAATCTGTTTTGGGGTGGCAATACTTCTGTGATCAACATGCATGCAGTATGTGCAACCAGATCAATTTCAGCTCAAAGAAAATGGCAAACTGGGGTGGGCAACGGTATGACAGGTACAAATGCTCCATGAAGTTGGTGCTGTATGGTTCTCATGCATGTTTCTCAATGTTGAGAACAATTGTGATTCATTTGCAAGTAAATGCATGTAAGTATCATTTCTTCACATTCATCATTGATCCAGTTTGGAGTTTTTCCTCAGTCATTTGTGGAAATGTAGGAGAGAGAAAAAATTAAGGACATGACCACCATAGTGTTGCCCCCCCCCCCCCAGCATGAACAGAAGTAGAAGGAAAGTCCCCAAATCAACAGGAGTATCAAATCGTGATGCCAACCCATTGTGTTCTTCTCATTCCCAACTGGCTGCTGTCTGCAGCATTGCTTTCACTTTCTTGGCTTGAGTTTCGTCTGCTGCTGTTGGAGCTGCTGCCACACCACCAGCAACCTGTGGAGGAGAACTTTTAGTCCACCGCTCAGCTTGCATATCAAAGTACCACTCCTTTGGGACCACATGTATTTTCAGGTCAGGGAAATCAGCATGTTGAGCAGTAGTGGAAGACAACTCCCAGTGGCCATCAAAGTGCAGGGGGTATCCTGAGTGCTGAAGGGACCTTCACTCACCCAGTGACCCTTTTTTTTTAAGAAATCTATTAACAATTATTAAATGTTAATAGAACTGGTTTTTTCCATCAATACTGTGGAGTAGCAGGTTCTACTTATATTGTTGCTTTTTCCCTTGTTTCAAATTGGGCTCAGTCTCTTGAGTCTGCAATGTCTTTTTCATGGGTTTCCTCCCTCAGTCCAAAGCTTGATGTATCTAAAGGCTCTATGTGGATCTTCCCCACTATGCTTTCTAGGCTAGGCTCCACATCCTAAACTGATCAATGGCAATGAAGGGGCACACAGAAGCCTTCAAAATAAGTTTTATTTAAATTGTTTTTGGTTATTCCAGCAACTTTCAGGGAAACTTCAATATGACAGCTATTTTGAGGCCTGCAATGGAACAGTATTATTCTTAGAACATGGTTTCTGTATGAAAACCTTGTAGGTTTATAATCACTTTGTAACTGTTGTACTGCATAATATTACTGCTTGCAGTAGCTTTCTTGCCCCCCATGATGACCCCCAACACAATATTAATGCTATAATGGGCCTTTAAAAAAATCAGGCCATACTACAGGTAAGATATTTCATGAAATGTAGTTTAGGCCCATACTAGACCATGTATTGGAGATCTAGGGGCTTTTTGGCCAAATGTGTCTCAGACCCTAGACAAGTTTCAGTTGGAGTAATAACACAAATCCTGATATAAAAACAATTAATGAGCGTTCAGACATTTTTCTGTAAAGCTCAGGGCTCTGTTTGCACATCCTCAAATGAGCTACTGTATCCAGTGTAATTAAATTAGTCCCTGCAGGGTGGTAACATGAATACTTTAAAATGAGGAATTTACAGAGCTCACCTGCAGTACACCATACAACCAGGCACCTCTATTGAAAGGTAAGATATGATTAATTTGGGCGGGATTAAAAAAATTAAAAGTATTTATCTTATTGACTGATTTCAAACGCTAACATCTAGAATTTATTTGAACTGATGTGAACAGGAGACAATCCATTGGAATTTTTTTTTATATTAGAGTGGGGAATGACATGATTTCTGTGCATTGTCATAAAAGAATATATTAGATTTCTCCCCTCAGCTCAGGAGAACCTCCTCAGTCATTTGTTACATTTTTTAAAAATTTTACACTTTTTTGATAAATATGGACCATATTAGCCATGCAGAAATATCACTAGCTAATGTAAATTAATTTCTTACATTCTTGCTACTTTTTTGCTTTAAGGTGAGATCTAATTTGTAGCAAACATTTTAATGTATCAGCACAGAACTATTTAAAATGTAATAATTCTTATTAGGATAAAACGGTTTGTTTAGTGGATTTTTCTCAATGTATGATGTATTTTTATGATGAATGTGAAATTATACATGCTTAATTTTTTTTTACCTCATCTTTATGTTCAGATGGAGGCAGAGACTGAGACTTATGGCTTGAATTTTTTTTTATTCATCAGCACTTTAACAAAAACTAAGCTGATAATTTAACAGGTCTTGAGGTAAATGTTGCAGACTGTTATGATGGTGAAACTTGTAACCAACTGAAATGCACACAAAAAAACTTGCATGTAAGCACATGACAAATGTAATTACTTACTCCAAAAATACAAAATGCACAACATTGTTCTCATTGCAAAAGGTTAACCTTTTTGTCATGGAAGCCAGTAAAACAAGAGGCCAGGTTACAGCAACAGTAACCCCACAATATATTCCTAATATTTTATCTTTCAGCAATTCTATTTGACAGAAGTAATAGGAACTGATGATTGAAGTAATTACTGTTTTTGGTTAAACAAATAAAGGTATGTTTTCCTACTAAAATGCTGTGATTTGCTTTTGATTTGTAAGTAGAATTTTGGTTGTACTTGGTTTACATATTTTAACATTAGTTATACCTGTACTTTTCAACTACAGTAGCACATACCTAGAATTAATAAATTAACTTAGCAACTTACACATACTGTCTGTATATGTTGCCTTATTGAAAAAAATCTTTGCCCTTTCAATAAGAATAAGACCTGTTGATTTTTACCTTCCAAGATGTTGATTTGAGTAGTGCCGCACTAATCTATAAATTGTTTTGGTGAACCGCTTCTACTACAATATTTGAAGCTGTGTAACCAACTCCAGAGTTGTACACAAAGCTTTATTAAAGAAATGTGAGTTGTAGCCTTTCTCATCACATCTATTTTTCTTAGTGTATCCTGCAGTCTCTGTGGGCTGATGGACATGCAGATGGAGGTGCGTGTGGTGCTGAAGGCAACTGGCTTCATCTGCCTGGTGTTGGTGGGCATCCCTGCTAACTTGAGTGTGCTGCTGCTCTTCTGCCACCTGCATTTCACCCATGGCCGTCTGCCACCAAATGATTTCATCCTCACTACCCTAGCAGTCAACAACCTGGCAGTCCTACTATTCCGGGGTATCCCCCAGACTTTGGTTGCCCTTGGCCTAAGGTATTTTATGAATGACTGGGGATGCAAGGTGGTCATCTTCTCCTACCGCATGAGTCGTGCCATGTCTATCTGTGTGACTGCTCTGCTTGGCTGCTACCAGAGTGTGAGTGTGGCTCCTGCCACACCCCGCTGGACTGTTCTCAAGCACTGGCTCACTGCCCATCTGCCACATGCCATCATTATCTTCTGGGTCATGAATGCCTTTATTTGTCATGGTGCCATTTTGTACCCCCAGACACCACCCATAAATGGTTCTATTCCAGAATACACCCTGAACCTGGAGTTCTGCATTGTAGTTTTCCCAGGCTTTGAGGTGTTCATAGTTCATGGAGTGGTGTACACTGTGCGAGATGTGGCTTTTGTAGGAGTGATGGTCCTAGCAGCAGTTTACATGCTGCTGGTCCTGTATCGCCACCGACAACAGATGAAAGGACTGCGGGGGGCCAGTCGGGCATCAGTGGTTGCTTCCCAGGCTGTGCTGCTCTTGGTGTGTACATATGTAGCTCTCTTTGGCCTGGAAAACTTACTGTGGGGATACACACTCTTTTTCTCCCGGGTGATTCCTGCCATCAGTGATGCACGTGTTTTCTTTGCCTCCTGCTACTCAACTCTCAGTCCTGTTCTTATCATTGCCACTAACCGCAGACTGGCAGCAAGTTTTCAGTGCTTTTCATGTGTCAAAAAGGCAGGGAGAGATTCTTGTTTCCATGAAGAATCTAACATTTCTCACAGTAACACGTAAGCCAGTGTCTCACATGAAACAGCAGTATAGTAAACTCATAAGGCATAATATCCATATTTTGCATTCTTTTATGATTAATTATGCATTGAAATTTTTATATATTTACATGTATAAATATTTATTGGTAATACTACATAGGCTTGTATGTTAAGATGTGTTGAGCCAGTTTAGTTCAAAAAAGACTTTTTCCTTTGGCAACCAAATACCATATTTATAACTCAATGGTATGTGCTCAACATTGTGTTCTGTTCCAACTGTATAATATTTTATTTTTTCAGTGTGTGTATGTGCATATATGAGAAATGTTGCATACAAATTGATCTGTATACAAGAGTTTTTTTTTTAAATGGGGAGTACAGTATCTTGCTGCAAACTTGTGATCTAATATAACATAATGTCATGCTTTTTGCAAATGAATTCTTTAATTAATCACCTGTGTATTCTCAGTGTGCTTCATTACTACACCACTGCGATAAAAACAAATAATACACCACCTCTGACCTCAGACATGTCTACACACTACATGTCTTGGTAATTTAATCCTTTTATAATAATACACCTTAAAAACATGCAGAACATTTTTTCGTTTTAAGAACTAAACCAAAAAAATCAGAATATAACACAATGTAAACAGTTCCCTGTGAAACAAGGGCAAAATATATGCACAAATTTGAGCCATAGGTTTTGATGCTAGAATAACTGAATAAATGTAAGAATTTTGGTTTTTAACATGTTCTGTGAGTAACAATGTCATCTCACAGTAGCTGGGCTGTTTGGGTGTTGGTTGGAATACAGAAACATACTTTATTAAGCAAAGGTTGCAAGCACCAAGGGTCCCCTGCCAGTGACTGTTACCCTGATCCGGGACAGTCAGTTATAGTGCACCTTGAGTCAGAGCAAATCGGATGGAGATCAGTGCAAGGCACAAACACACAATCTTATGTTTAACAGTAAAAGCAGATGAGGCTTGAAAAACTACTGCTTGAAAACTGCTCAGTATGCCGGTGATGCACACTTATGAAGCTATTCAACAGTCATTTAACATTATTTTAGAACCACAGCTGATTATCTGGCTTTTATAACATCCAGGGAAATGTGCAGCTCCAAAGGTAGTTACTGGGTTCAAGGCACAGTCAGTTTTAATTAGGCGCTTTGGGACATTTAGTTGTGTTTTCATGTGTTTTTTGAAGACACTTTTCTCCTGCCTACCAGCAACGTGCTTGGGCATGTTTACCAGAACACACAGAGTGACTCCATCCATTGGCTTGTTTGGAACATCTCACAATGGGATTAACAAAGTCTTCATACCAGTGTGTAAAGTAAATCATATCATTACATACTGGGTGAAAAATGGAAAAGAAGTATTTGCAGATCAAACCTTAGAAATAGTGGTAAGTTTAAAAGTTTTCTCCAGAAACTGTGTACAGGTGATATACAAGAATTACCATGTGTGTTAATGTTAATTTATTCTCAAGGGATACGGAGAAATTCAAGTCGTTAGTATGTTTTTAAGCACATGGTGTGTTTTGCCTGCGTTTGCAAGGCTGCTGTTTTCATCAGTTGCATGGAAAGTCTGAGTCTCAATGTGAGGGTGTAATTCAGTCAAGAAATGCTCCTGGGAACCCAGCAACTATACACCTGGGATCACTGTTGCTGATGCAGTAGATTGCTTATCCTCAGGAGGGTCACAGTGGTCCACAGCCTATCCTGAAAGCAAACGGCACCAGGCTATTAAACAGCTACTGGATGGGACACAATTCCAAAATAGGGTGGCCACATGCACCCTTTCATACACACACACAGTGGTACCCACTGAACCACTGCTGCCACCACTTAACATGTTCAAGTTTGTTATGATAATACAGTGATTGAAGTAAAGTTCTTTCTTACAAATGTATATGTAAATTTTTTTTTATTGTGGAAAGTACACAAATGGTCAGCCACACCCATTTAAGTTATTTAGAATCTTGGAAAACTGAAATGTTGTACAAATTTTGTGGGAATGTTAAACTGAGATATCAGATAAATTCTGGTGAATTTCTGACATTTGTGAAACTTACCAGCAATGATAATGGCCAACCAGGCATCAGTCCCAGAAATACAGTAAGCAGTTTTAATTATTTTCTCCAGTTTTTTTTAGAGAATATATTTTATATTACAAAGCCAATATGGTGATTCTAAATATCCCCAGAAGATTGGACCCCAGACACTTGTCCAGTATACTGTGGCCTTGCATTTGGACAAGCAGTTATTGATATGGAACTTCCATGTGTTTTAATGTTAATTTATTTTTAGGAGATATATAGAAATTGTTGAAGTGCTCAATATGTTTTTAAGTACATGGCGTGTTTTACCTGTGTTTGTAAGGCTGTTTTTTCCATCAGCTGAACTGAAAGTCTGAATCCTCATGTAGGGGTTGTAATCTATAGTTAGAGATGGTCATGGGAATCCAGTGACGGTACACCTGGGATCATTGACGCTGATGTCATATCAGTAACATGCTGGAAGTTGTTAAATGATAATAATGCAGTGCTTGTAGACAAAATTCATTACATGAAAAGATATTATATGCAAATAAATGTTTTCATGAGGCAAGTGCAAAAGGTCAAACACACCCATTTAAGCTATTTGAGAATTTTGGAAAACTGGATGTTTCAACCAATGCAGCCAAGATGTAAAACTGAGTCATAAGCTAAATGCTGATGAATTTTGGGAAATTTTAATTTTGTGAAACCCACCAGCTGTTACATCATGCACAAGTCACGCAATCACGGTCAAAGGGCAAAGGACATGATCCAGGAAATAAAGGGCTCATGAGAACAACACGCAAGTGTTTGGACATCAGACCACATCCACGATTCAGATATTTACTTGTCATCACTCCAACGCACCTGCGTGTTGGTACCGTGAGTTACTGAAGTTTTCCTTACTGCCATGTGTCATTATTATCTTTGTGATAAGTGTGATCTCCAATGCCATTTTCTGGTGGAAACCGCTAACCGTGTCAGGTGGAGTTTGTAGATCAAACCACATGTATTCAGCCTCCCAGTTGTTTTTTCTGCGACTAGGTCATAAAACCACGGTACATCCCTGACAGTATGTCCGGACATAAGTTTAACCTAGCGGAGTTTGCTGTCCTGCAGGACAAGGAGGCTCACCTGGAGGAGGCAGTGGAAAGTTAGCAAACTGCTCTAGGTAACGTTTTACAGACTGTGCTCAAAGTATCCATGGCTGTCTTCCACCTGCAGGGACTATTCCCCACCGGTCCCCCTGCAGCGGAGCCACAGATGGGTATACCTGAAATGTTTTGTAGTTCGTGAAATTCGTGCCATAGCTTCCTCACCCAGCTGAACTTCCTCTTCCCACACCAACCTACACACTACCCCACCAGCCGCATGCGGGTTGCTCTCCTGATTCCCCTGCTGTCCGGGCAGGCCCTAGAATGGGCCTCTGCACTCTGAAAGTCCAATGCCACATGCTGCCACCAAGACAACATGGTTCCCTGCCGTGCTCAGCATTGCTTTCTACAAGGGGCTGTCCAGCTATCTCAAGGATGCACTCACTGAGCAGGAGATGCCCAAGGACCTGGAAGGGCTAGTCCAACTGGATCAGTGCCTGGCAACCTGTCCTGAACCTGCTCCATGTACGGTCTTCACAATACCACAGCTCCATGGCTACACCCTAGGGTGATAGGACAAACCCCAGGAACACAGTGGTGAAAAGCAAATTTCTCCAACTTACAGTACAGTTTGTAGGTGACCAGACACTTTAGCACAGCCCGAACATGGTAGATGTGGTCCTACTCCATCTTCAATTACACAAGGGTGTCATTCTGGGTACACAAACAGAACGGCCTCCACACATATGGGAGTGCCACTAGATACATACAGCCGAAGTGCCCCCGGCTGGCCAGAAAACAGGGGTGCCAAATAGGGCTCATGAGAGTCCTTCCAGGCCCTAACATATCCCCTGCCCTGGGCATTGCTCAGTTGACCTTGCTTGTGCAGCTCCAGCAGGGGAACCATTGAGGAACAGCAATGGCTTTAGTGGACTCTGGGGCAGAGGAGAACCTCACTGATCAAGTGCTGTGTTCCTTGCTGGGGCTTGCTGTAGGAAGTGATGCCCCAGCCTCTTACCACCTCTTCCCGCATTGCTTGTCACTTCTGTGGACAGCAAGCCCCTTACATCTGGACCCATCATCCACTGTACCAGTGCCATTAAGATGTCCCTGGGAGAACACCATCCATTTCTTGTCAGCAGCACCACCACTACCCCTCTGATCTTAAGCTAACCCTTGCTCCCCAGAAACAACCCCCCACATCTCCTGGTCAACCAGCTATGTGCTGCAGTGGAAGCCTGTGTGCCAGAAAGTATGCCTCTAAACTCAGGCTGGGGTAAGTCCCAGGGAGTCTGGAGCCCCCTGAATCCATCAACCTCCTGCCAAGTGCCAGGCCTCCTAGAGGTCATCTGTTCTCCCTGTCCTCCGAGAAGAACAGGGGCAATGGAGGAGTACATAGCCGAGCCCCTCCATAATGGCTTCATCTGGCCCTCTACTTACCTTGCTGCCACAAGGTGGTTGTGTGCAAGAAGGACAAAAGACTTCTGCCCTGCAGACTACTAGGGGCTCAACAAGGTCACCATCAAGAACCGCCACCCTCTTCCATTGATGAACACCACCTTGAACATCTTCTCTGTTACCTCCTTTTTCACCAAACTCAACTTGCAAAACACCTACAACCTTGTCTATGTGAGGGAGGGGGATGAGTGGAAGACAGCATTCATCACCCTCACTGGCTACTACAAGTACCTTGTCTTGCCATTCAGGATGGCTAATAGCCCTGCCGTGTTCCAGCAGTTCATGAATGAGACATGCTGGACCGGTGGGTCTTTGTGTACCTGACATCGAGTACATTCTTGTGTACTTGAAGATGCAAGAGGACCACAATCCACCATGTTTGGGCCATGCTAAAGTGTTCGCCATAAACTGGACTGTAAGTTGGAGAAATGTGCCTTCCACCACTACGTTACTGGAGTTTGTCATGTCGCCCCAGGGTGTAGCCATGGATCCCCAGAAGCTGTCAGCTGTAGCAGCGTGGCCCCTGCCCACAACACTAAAGCAGCTCCATTGCTTCCTGGGGTTTGCCAACTTCTACTGGCGAATCATCCAGGACTACAGCTCAGTAGGAGCTCCACTCACGGCTTTCACCAAACTCCCACCTTGGTAATTCCATATTTCCCTCCAAGCCAAGACCGCCTTCCAGAACCTACTAGCTCAGTTCACCTCCGCACCCATCCTCATCCACCTGAGTCCAGCGAAAGTATTTGTGGTGAAAGTGGATGCTTTTGACATGGGTGTAGATGCTGTCCTCTCCCAGTGTGGTCCAGTCCAGAAACCTCACCCTTGTTGCTACTTCTCCCAGAAACCACTAACTTACTTATGTGGACTGTGTAGATTAAACTGCATGCATTTGCCACCCTGGTTGCTTTCTCTCCACAACTGGGTTACTAAATCCCTGACATCAGCTGCCATAGTTGCCAACTAGAAATCATTAGGAAAAAAACACATGGATTCCAAAGCCCTATTTTCAGCACTTCTGTTAGCAGTTTCTATCATTTTCATTTAGATCTTCTCTCTTCTTTCTAAGATGGGACACACCTTTCTAACCATAAGCCATAAAACCAAGTTTAATATCTTGGACTTTATTTATGTCTAAAAGAATCTTAATACAACTTGTATTTTTTAAATTCAATTTCTCACTCAACTACATTTCTGTAAATGAAAACATGTACATACAGATTCAGAACTCATTAAATATTTCTGAATTATACATATATGAAGTCATGCGTGAAGCTTTTAAAAACTCTGATACAATATTGTGAGTACATCATTTGATACTAAAACTATTTTTAAAACCACATGGAATTTATTTGGCTTTATTTGTTTATTCATTTTTTAGTTAGCTTCTTTGACAGCAAGGCATTTTTCAGAAGTACAGTGTATATTATGCTGTATAAAGTAATTTCTCCATATAATTTCAGATTTACAGTTCACATGTCAAGTTTAAGCTTTGAAAAGAAACCTGTAGAAGAAGCTGTAATTTTCTAAATAGAAATATCAGTTTATGCATAATGTATTAATATTTTTTTTAAGAATCCTAGCAATAAAAACATAATTTCTACTGCACCTCCACCCCATCATTCCCACTATTAAGCTGTTCATTTTTGTCTTACTCTGTTGCATGGCAAGTCTTAGACTTTCCTGGACTAGAAGGATCCTCTGTTGACTTTTTATCACAACTGAAACAAAAGAAATGTCCTGCCAGCCTCCGGTTGCTGGCAATGATGAGCACAGGGCTGAGAGCAGAGTAGCAGGAGGCGAAGAAGACACGTGCATCGGAGATGGCAGGCATGACCTGGGGGACAGAGAGTGTGTATCCCCACAGCACGTTCTCCAGGCCAAAGAGAGCAACATATGTACTCATAAGCAGCAGCACAGCTTGGGAGGCTGCAGCTGATGCCCTGCTTGCTCCCTGTAGTCTCTTCACCTGCTGCCGATGTTGATACAGGACCAGCAGTATGTAGACTGCTGCCAACACCATTGTGGCTACAAAAAAAACATCCTTTACAGTGTTCGTTGTCCCATGGGATACGTATACCTCAGATCCCGGATACACCACGATGCAGAACTCAAGGTTTAGGGTGTATTCGGGAAGTGAGCCATTATTAGGTGGTGCCTGAGTGAACAGAAATGAGAAAGAAGTAAGTATGAAATTGAGCCCACAGAGGAGGAGGATGACATAGTTCAGGTGTGCAGGGAGCCACCTTTTCAGAGTGGCCCAGCGAGGTGTGGCTGGGGCTACACTCACACTCTGGTAGCACCCCAGCAGAGCTGTCACAGAGATCGACATGGCACGACCCAAGCGGTAAGCGATAATGACCAACTTACAGCCCCAGTCATTCATGAAGTGCTTTAAACCAAAGGCAACCATGGTCTGAGGAATCCCACGGCACAGAAGGACCACAAAGTTGACGGCAGCCAGGTGACTCAGGATTAGATCATTGGGTGGCAGGCAGCCACGCAGGAGGCGCAACTGACAGAAGAGAAGTAAAATACTCAGATTGGCAGGAAGTCCCACCACCACCAGGCAGATAAAGCCAGCAGCCTTCAGTACCACACGCACCTCCATCTGCATCTCCACCAATCTAGAAGGAGCACATGCAGCAGAAATCAAATGACCATCAGATGTGTCACTCCTGCAATAATTAATTATGTAGTCCAACATACAGTAACTTCTTTTCAAACATTTGTTGATTTACTAAGCTTCTTGTGCTACAGTTTGAATTTGTTACATAGGCACATCGTTTCCAAGAAGGAGCTGTTAACCAAAGCAACTAAGACAAATAAAATACACAGCCTATTTAACCTGCAGACCTGGATTGCAAATTCCAAGGGGTCTTTCAACTGCTCTAACAACATGCAGCATAGTAAATTCAAAGTGTTTATTTAAATAATACCAATCATGAGAATTGTTCTGATACACATTTTATTACTTTAGAAATGTTAAAATATAGATATTTTTTCCTAATGCAATTAAGGTTTCTGTGCTGAGGAATACTGTTAACATCAAAGCAGCATTTCATTTTGGCTTTATTTTTGATTCTAGGTTAACTTTCTTACAGTTTTGTATGTGCTAGTATAGCTAAAATGTTTCTTGGTTTCACACAAGTTCGGGCAACAGGAGCCTAATTAGAAAACTAAGTCAAATAAGAAATGTAATTAACTGAAAAGAAGTTTAGTTATAAGGTAAGCCACTGCTTTAATAAAGCACAGAAAAATATGTGTTAATGAAATAGCTCAATAAAACATTAGTTATAAAATTGCTGCCAGAAAGAAATTGGTGCAGTGGTTTATGGAAAGGCATCTAGACATGACATATTATTACGTATTAAATAGCTTTAAATTTGCAAATTTTTGCAAATATTTTATGTAGCATAGCTGGTATATTAAGAAGCTATATTTAAATAGCTTCCTCTTAAAATGTATACCTTATAAAAGGAAAAAAATGGACAAATTCTCAAAATTTTATCTTAAGATTTTTTTCTTCTTAAACATATTATAATGAGACAATGTATTTTAATATTCTCTCCATGTCCAAACTACATGCACTGCCTGCTGTATAAAAAAATCTCAAAGGATTCTTTCTTTCTGACCTAAAACCTGTCTAATTAAAGCATAAATTTTAACAGAACTTCAAAAAAACAAAATGTTTTTTTGAAAGAGCTGTACTGGTGCGAGAGCCTATTGGCAGTTTTCCAAATCTTCATATATGATCTTTTTCAGTATTACAGACACTTGAATGCAGCATTTTGAAAAATACTTCATTTTATGTTGCAATGTTTATGTGTATTTTTCAGTCTCGTGAAAACATTTGAATCTCAATTTAGAAATACTGCATCCAAAACCTCATTCTATATAAATGAACAGATATTAAAAAGATAATTTTCTTTAGTTGGATATTTAAAATACACAAAAATAAAAGTTAAAATATTAAATTTAAAAAACAATGTACAGAACAAATTAGGTTTTGATAATGTGCGTTAGTTTTCTATCTCTGCACATCTGATATGATTAACAGCAATTTGCAATTTAAAGGATATAATATTCCTAATCTATGAGATTTAACAATCTAAGTCCTTCAGCTAAACGACTCTTTAAAATTAAAAAGGAACCTTTGGTGGTTTCTAACTTTAAAAATAGCTTTATCTTACCTTGTGCTGATAATCAAAATTATGGTTTGTCCACTGTATGGTGTACTGCAGATGAGTGCTGTAAATTCTTCATTTTAAAGTCCCTTTGTTACCACCCTACTGGGACTAAATTAATTACAGTGGACACAATATCTCGTGAGAATGTGCAAACAGAGCCCAGAGTGTCACACTGAAATGTGGATGTCTGAAATCTTGTTAGTTCAGATGTGATACCGTTATTTTTTTATGTTTGGCTCTGGGTTGCTCATCATCATCATCAGCTTAACCTTCAAGGTCATAGAGTTACAACTAATGACTTTCTCTCAGCCACCTGCCACTCCTCACAGTTTACTGCTCCTTTTTGGGATGCAGCAAAGGTCAAGAGTGAGTCCATTTGTGGTCTCTGGTCTTTGTGGTCTGTGGTCATTTCTTTTGTCTGCTGCTTTTTTTCCACCATGGAAAGGTGCTTTTCATAGAAAGTCTTTGCACCAGCACTGCACCTTTTAGTATGTCCCTACCCCTTCACTTTCTGTGTCTTCACTATAGTAAGGAGATCCTCAGAAAATTTACAGGTTTTTTTGAATCTGCACTTAGGGATGGTGTTTATATGAAACTAGCTGAAATGGTCGCTACTTGTGTGTGAGAAAGGCACTGCCATTGTAAAGTACAGCATTCATCTTCATAATTATCACACTACAATGTCACACATGCATACTGTGCAGGTTCACCTCTGTAATGTTTATAACATTATAATATGTTAATATTTCATAACATTTTCCATCTACAATATGTTATAAGTGCTCAGTTGTATTGTAGTATACTGTCATACAGCTGTTGGGAGACCATATCGTTAAGCTCTGACATTGTACATATACTATAAAAGTACTGTGCATTACAACATATCCATGTATACATGTTTTAATTAGCTATTAGATGTTCATTTGCTTACCAGCATTCCTGGAAATCATATAGGTATATAGTTTTTTGACAATTTGCATCAATTTTTATCACTATTATTGTTGTTATTCTTCTTCTTCAACTTCTTCTTCTTATTATTATTATTATTATTGTTATTATTATTATTATTATTACTTACCATTTTAAGTGTGAGTTGTCCTATGTCAAGAACATCTTAAGTTGAGGGCAGTCAGCAATAGCAAAGATGTTACCAAACATTATTACCCTTACCAGTAGTAATGTGTCTAGTGCCATATGTATGTGGTGTCTAATTGTATAATTTCTTATCCTTCCTTGTTTTCAGTTTGAGCCTTTCCTTCAGCAACCCCCACCCATTTCTGGTGTGTGTGTGTGTGTGTGTGTGTGTGTGTGTGTGTGTGTGTGTGTGTGTGTGTGTGTGTGTGTGAGAGAGAGAGAGAGAGCAAACAAGCAAATGAACTGACCTGTTTGTCCTCATTCTGAAAAATCAGGTGGGGTCTGCCTTGAGGCACACATTACTATTGAGTGTAGTGCAGTGTGTGCATGTGTGTTTCACAGAAACATCACTTGCAAATAAGTACATCAAGAGCAAACAGACAAACACACAGGCATTCAGTTTTGTAGATATACAGATGTAAGGAAATGTTTTGTTCAGGTGCTGTGCTAGTCCATCCAGTTCCATTTCCATACCAACAATGTCATTATCATAATATAAGGTGGGGCTCAACCTGCCTTTTATATTTAATACAATGTTGCTGATTCTTTTGAGGAAGGTGATGGAGTGAGTACTGTGCTGTGTGACTGTGACAGTGATTTGGAGCCCTTCATTCAAAGTGTCATTGTTGAGGTCTCTAGTGATAACGTTGTGATATAGTTGCACTGTGACTTTTTCCTCCACCACCTTTTCTCTATGTCTTCCCTGACAGGCCAGGGGAAGCCAGCACCAAAGAAACCTGTATAGGGAAGATGATATCAACAATCAAAATTCCCAATCCAGACCTTACTGGCCACAGACCAACCATCAGGCTGTAGAAGAGCTGAAGAAAGCTGCGCTTCTGGGATCCTCAGCTAAAACAGGTAAATAACTCTTGATAAAACCACTGCAACCAGCAATAAGCTGGTTCGAGATGGAGCAATAGACAGAAGATTGCAGTAGAGGAGAGACAGCACAAAACATGAAAACTGAACCTCATTAAGCATACCCAAGTGTGCTGTACCACGCTGAACACTTGTGACACTCACTGCATTGGACTCAGACTGCTCCTTACCCTGTTTACTTCTGTGCACTCAATAATTCTGGGAAATCCACAAGGAATCATTACTTTCTCCCACGTATTAATTACAGTATAAGAAGGAACAGAAGTGCACTTGGTCTCCAGAGCTTTGCCCACTTCCTTAGGAAGCTCATTTATTTTGAGCAAATAATCACAATGGTTATGGACTGTGCTGTAGTGATGATGCTGCCCTAGTGGTCCTAGTGAAATCCAGTTGACCAAAACATTGGTTAGAAATTAGTTAGAAATTAACAGCAACAAAAGCAACAATGATGATGATGATGATGATTTTGATGATCATGAGCAATCATCTTTTTTTAATAATTGGTATTAGTAGCATCACCTTCAGTATATTTTAACTATGTTGCAAAGCACAAATAAATATGCATTGCAAATATTTATTGTTGTAATTAAATTTTGTATTTTTACACATATTTCACAAAGGTTTGACAGATGAAACACCATACAACTTTTACCAGGAGATATGAGGTAAAAATGTTTTTTTATCTTTATATTTGAATTTATACTTCAAAGCACAGAGGACATTACATTATTTTATGGTTTTTGATCACTGTTTTATCATCTAACATTTAGCCATCTTTGCCCAGTGCAGTCTGAAATATTAGATACCCACCTACACAACAAAGCAGTTTAACACGTCACACATTAAAGATTCACCAGTGAACCCAAAACATCTTTGGACTGTTAGGGAGAGACGAGCACCCAGATGAAACCCCCATAAACAATGATGAATCCATATAGTATTAATGAAACATTGTGTTTATTCAACTTTATAAGCAATCTGAATTTTGTTCTGAAACCTTTGATATGTTCTGATTAATTTGATAGTCTCTGTTTACTTTGGCACTAGAAACCTTCTCTGGAGATACAGTATTAAATCTTTAGATATTAATTTATGAAATAATTACTCCCAAGTGCTGCTTTGTGCACCTTTAGTCTGAGCTGTCTGGTTTCTGCAGCACATTAGGCACAATCTGTGTTATGAAGCAATTAGTGCAATTATAGAATGAATGGAAAACAGGAGTAAGCGCAGAGGGAGGGATGAGCCACAGGTGTTGTGCAGGGGCAGTAAAGCAGGTGTCTCTCTGGGAAGTGAGGTCTATGTCAAAGAATAGTTTACATTATGAGCATACCCCAATAACTCAGTGCCAGTTTCCTTTCTTTTGTTCCTAGAAACTGCAGACCTCATGTTTTCTTTGGGGCAACATGGTGGCTCAGCAAGCAGCAGTGGTGCCTCATGAATATGAGTTTGAGCCCAGGTCAGTCTATGTGGTGTTTGCATACTCTCCCCATGGCTGGGTGTTCTGGTTTCTTCTCATACTCCAAAGACATGCCATTCACTTTAATTTCTCACTCTAAATTGACTATAATGAATGTGTGGGCATCCTGTGATGGACTGGCATCTCAGCCAGGTGTAGTTTTATAGTCTAGTCCCCATTGCTTCTAGGAAAGGTATTGGGCCATGATGCTGCTCAGGATAAGCAGTTAATGAAAATAGATGTATGTTTTCTTTCTTTTCAGATGCTATAGATCACAGCAGCTGGTGTAAGTGCCACCAGCTTTGTCTTCTGCACAGAGAAGCACTGTAGAGCATTTACCACAAAAAAACAGAAGACATAGCATCAGCTTTTTCAATTTTATTTTCTTACAGCCATTTTCGCTATATGAAAACATTTTCTGGAAGGAAATGCAGTTCTTTGCCATTTTACTAAAACTAATTACTGATTCTAAAAAATGTTGATTTTTTTTAATGATTCAAAGGATAAAATACACAAGTAACCCATAGGGATAAATGCTTATTAATATAAACAGGAATTTAGTTGAAATGTTTGTACATTTTTTATCATAAAATACTGGAAATTGCTTTCTGTAGAACATACAAGCACAGTCCACTTATATTATTATTGTTTTTTTAAATATGATGAGAGAGTGGAGTCTCTACCAGGATATATTTTGTGTTACACAATTGGGTGATGATATGAGATACAGAACTTACTGTTCAATAACATAATATTAGTTAGTTTACTGTAGATACACAGGTGACCAATTAAAACATCTGCTTCTAGAAACAGTGTCACCGATTGATTCTGTTGCATTGCTTCGTATTCATTTTGTGCAACACTTTCAGATGCAAAAATTGAATGCGTTCATAAATAATTCCTCAATATGCCCTGTAATGAACATGTTAATATCAAAGTATTACATTTTTCCTTAAAAGTGTGAAATAACCACATTCTGCCAACTATTTCGTTACATCATATTGGTCAGAAAATCTTTTTATTTTTGTATAACATTGATACTTTAGTAGCTGCATCTTGTCTATAATCACCTTTCAATATATAAAATATAAATAACATTATTTTTACAATTATTGAAGATATTACAATCGGCTCTCCCTTCCCAGGTCTGCTTTAAAGGTGGCCTCCTAATTACCAAAATGCTTCAGTCCTCTCATGCTGATACATGAGCAATTTTGGAACCTTCATGATGTGAAGAGTCCTCCCCTACTATTTTGACACATGTAGTGCACCGGAAGTTTCCTGCCAACCTCCGATTTGTGGCAATGATGAGAACAGGGCTGAGAGCAGAGTAGCAGGAGGCAAAGAAGACACGTGCATCAGAGATGGCAGGCATGACTCGGGAGACAGAGAGTGTGTATCCCCACAGCACATTCTCTACACCGAAGAGCACCACATATGTACACACAAGCAGCAGTACAGCCTGGGAGGCCCCCGCTGATGCTTTACTGGCCCCCCGGAGTCCCTTCACCTGCTGCTTGTGGCGATACAGGACCAGCAGCATGTAAACTGCTGCCAGCACCATAACAGCCACAAAAACCACATCCCGTACACTGTACACGACCCCATTGACTACATAGGCCTGAAGACCTGGGAACACCACAATACAGAACTCTAGATTCAAGGTGTATTCTGGGATGGAGCCATTGACAGGTGGTGATTCAGAGAACAAGATTGAGCCAGTGCAAATAATGAAGTTGAGGCCATACAGGAGGATTATGGCATGGGGTAGGTGGGCAGGGAGCCACCGCTTGACAGCATTCCAGTGTGATGTGGCAGGGGCTATGCTCACACTCTGGTAGCAGCCCAAAAGAGCTGTTACACATATAGACATGGCACGACCAATTCGATAAGTAAAGATGGCTGCCTTACAGCCCTGGTCGTTGATGAAGCGTTGCAAGCCCAGAGCAACCAGGGTCTGGGGAATGCCACGGCACAGTAAGACAATCAAGTTGACAATGGCCAGGTTACTGAGGATAAAATCGTTTGGTGGGAGGCGGCTGCGGAGAAAACGAAGTCGGCAGAAGAGGAGCAGCACACTGAGGTTGGCTGGGAGGCCCACAGCCACCAAGCAGATGAAACCAACAGCCTTCAGCACCAAACGCACCTCGGTCTGCATGATCGTCAGCCTAGAGGGATCACTGAGTTAGCTGCATCAATTGCAAATGTACATGTTTTCTTTCAGAATGAATTGCACACATTTTAACGGTGAATATTTCAAGTGAGATAATGAGATTGTCACATACAGCAAGGCCCCTTTCTTGATTTTTTTGTGCTGATGAAGCCTGCAAAGTAAAATAAATATTGACATTAATGAAGAATCATTGCTGTTGATATGCTCAGTTTGACAGCCTTGAAGCCACGTTGTAAATGGGAGCTTTAAAATTTGGACTACTCATTTTACTTAGTAGTTTAATGTAAAAGTAAAGGAAATTTTACTTTAAAGCATCCAGAAACTTTAATCAACAGCTCTTTCACAACATGTTAAAATTTGTTACAGATAGACTACTGTTTTCAACACTCGTTGTTTTCATACTTATATTCTTTTTGTCAGCACATTTTCACAAAGCAGACACAATATCATTAAACAATTTTTTCAGTTTTTTTGTTATTTTACCATGAAATCCTATATTGATAATACTTCAAACAAGTTCAATAAAAAAGTACTGTTAATTTTACAAGAAACTTTTTTCATTATTTTTGGCAAATATAAATTTTAATACACAAAAACCACAAATATTTTAATAATCTAAGATATATTGTAAATTTCTAGATTTTACCCTTCCTGCTCAGTAATATACTTTAATCACTTTGCAAAGTGATTAAAAAGATGAAACTGACATATACCATTGCCTGTGACAGAAATAAAATTAACTTAACAACTTAAAATTAACTATTCAACAGAAACAAAATCCTATTCACTTAAAATTAAAAAACACTAGTTTCTTACCTTGTGGAGCAGCTTAAAATTGGGGCCTTTCCAGTGGAGATCAAAGTTAGGCCCTTCATATGCAAACTGAAGCTGAGCTCTGTAAATTCCTCAATTTACTTACCTTTCTAGCATCCGTAGGGAATAAAGTTAATTACACCGGACATAGTATCTCATTTGAGGATTTGTAAACACAGCCCAGTGGATTACAGCTAAATGTGGTTTGCATGCTCATTAATTTTCATGAATGTATCACATGCTGCTCTTGGTAGCTGAGGATAGTAGCATTCGGCTCCGCTTCAATAAAATAACAAAAATGTGGCTATATGTTACATATAGTAAGTTTGTCCAAAACTTATCCTGCACATTTCTGTATCCTGTATTATACCCTGTATAGTTGTTCTCATTAACATTTAAACATTATCTATAGATTCACTATATACTTGTTTTCTGTTTCATTATTCTTACCTGCTGTTCAGCACTCTGAGCCACTTTGTGAGAAGATGCACTATATAAAAATAAACTGAATTGGGAAAAATTGCCCTCTGAATAGAAGCAAAGTAGAAACCATACAGGTGTAAAGTTTCAACTGTATTTGGTGAAATGTTATTTGCTGAATTGTGCATTTATGTTTATTTCACAGAAAGTTTTCTCCAAAGTGACACGCAATGATTAAAACATAATTTGGCTGAGTGTTATCCAAGGCAAGTTAAAGTTCTAGATACACTAAAGCAAAAGTCCCTACAATCAATCAGTCATTCTCCCTTCTATACACCAGAGAAATGTAACAGAGCCAAGCATATACACACTATAGGCAATTTAGAGAGAGACTGCTTCTCCTGAAATCTGTTTTCAGACAATGAGAGGAAACTGGAGCACATGAAAAGCAATCATGAGAACACAGGCAGAACATGAAAACTTCACAGAGACTGAGCAGGGATCAAATCCACAGCCAAGCCACTGTACCACCATGCTATAGTGCCAGTTGCTATTCCATCTATTCGTTTTGTTGTCTGGGATTCCAGCACTTGTTAGTATGGTGCAGTTAAGTTGCCACTCTGGATAAGAATATTTCACATTTTTTTAACACTTTATAAATATTTCAAATCCATATAGGAATGACATTCCTAGAAACTGCAGATGCTGCAGCATGGAAGGCCTTAAAAATCACAGCCATTAAAAATTGCAGATTCCAAAACAAATGTTCCTCTTTAGTTTTGACTTTCACCATAGTCAAGAATTACGATGTTAGCTTTTTTTTGTCGCTGGGTTTCTCACGTGTACATACAGTTCAATGAAAAAGAGCACCATCATTCATGAAATGCTGGAATATGGCAGGGCTATTAGCTAACAACAAGCATCACAAGGTACTTGTAATGGCCAGTGGGTGTGATGAACGCTGTCTTCCACTCATCCCCCTTCCTCACACAAACAAGGTTGTAGGCGTTTCGCAGGTCAAGTTTGGTGACTAAGGAGGCATTAAAGAGGATGTCCAAGGCCATTGTTCAACAAAAGAGGGTGACAGTTCTTTATGGTGACCTTGTTGAGCCCCAGGTAGTCAATGTAGGCCCAAAGAAGAGACGAGCAATAGGAGAAGTAGAGGGCTGGATGAAGCTTTTATGGAGGGCCTCAGCTATGTACTCATCCATAGCCCTGTTGTCCTCGGGGGATAGGGAGAACAGATGACCTCTAAGAGCCATGGCACTTGGCAGGAAGTCAATGGCTAGATTATATGGTAAATGAAGTCACACTTGGGTGGCTTCCTTCTAGCTGAAAACCTCCATCAGGTCTCGGTGCTCAGGTGGAATGGCCTCAAGGTCAATGGTTTCAGGGGCTCCAGACTCCTCGGGATGTGCCCCAGCCTGGGATTAGAGGCATATTCTCTGGCATGTCGTGGGGGGTCGTGTCTGGGGAGTCAGGAGTAGCCTAAAGATGAGAAGGGTGGTGGTGATCTCCTCGTCATGCTCTCCCAGAGACTGGCACTGGTACAATGGGTGATGGGACCAGATGTGAGGGGGTTGCCATCCGCACAGGCGATGGTCAGAGTCTGGGGCAACGCTTCGTCAGCAAACCTCCAAGAGGCTCTTGCTCAGTGGTGTTCTCATTTGCCCCAGAGTCCACAAAAGCCATTGTGGACACATCAGTTCCCCTGCTGGAGTTTCACAGGCCGGGTCAACTGATCAACGCCCTAGGTAAGGAGATGTTAGGGTCAGGCAGGAATTCTCAGACCACCTACATATGTTGGGAAGAAGTTGAAATCCAGTTCAGTCTGTGTGGTATTTGCATGATCTGCATGGGTTTCCTCTAAATGTGGTTTCTTCCCAAAGACTTACATTTCAGGTTAATCGTGTATGTGTCCACCCTGCAATGGCCTGGTTCTGTTGAGGAGCTTCATAGTCAAGTGCCCATAGATTCCAGTTAGGTTCTGGCCTCTACAACCCTCCTCAGGATTAAGTGGTAAACGGTAGCCATTGAATTCGGTTTAAAATTGCTATCTCTTTTTTTTAACCTGGTTAACAATCTTGAACAGAATAAATACAGTATACTTTCATTTAAAAAAAAAAAATCAACACTAAGAGTCAGACAAAATGAGTGATTAGTTGAAGGGATTAATTAGCTGAATGGGGAAAATGACTTGGTGAAAAACACATTCACACAGTAAACACTATCCAATAGGCAAATCATGGCTTTTGTGTCCCACTGGACAATTCTCACTCTAGTAAACATGTTTATGAAATTTAGCCAGCTTGCTATAATCAGTAAGTGAATTCCATCCTTGGAGATCTGGCACACCAACACTTCAGGGACCTTAAAAAAAAAGTTTTGGAAAAAGACATTTTACTTCTGCCTTTCAGGTGAAATATGAATTCTGACAACTTCCTTTGCTCTGATTTTACCATGAGACATGAACCTGTGACACCTTCTCACAAAGGGACAGCATGCAGCTTGTAAATTTCACTTCTTTCGCATTGCTTATTACCTTTGAATGTCCTGAAACTGTCCTACAAGTTTCATAACTACTTAACAAGTAGTAAAAAAGTTCTACTAGTAAAAATTCTACTTCATACTAGAGTCTGTCATAATTCTGATGAATTTATAATCCTTAAACCTAAGTAACTCACCTTTGGGTCATCTAAGAATTGAGTAATTTATTTGTATTAAATAGAGTACAGTGAACTGAAAGACTGTCAGCTGTTGATCATTTGAGTCATGTTAGAGTTTTATCACAACAGAATTATACTTTTCACTGAGGGCTATAATATGTTCTGTCATTTCAATGGTTTATACTATACAGTATATCTCAAGATCTTGGTACAGACAGCCAAAAGAAGTGATGTGTCAAATTTTTCCTCATTACTACAATAAAACCAAAAACATGAATTTATGTCATCTCACACAGAGCTGTGCAGGAACAAGTAACATTTATGTTGTTACATATGCACCAACACCCACGTCTGAAGCATCAACCTCTACAACAAATGGCCTAGAGGGATCAGGGTGTTTCAAAACTGGGGCCGTTGTAAATATCCGTTTAAGTTTATTAAACACTTGATCGGCCTGAGGATTCAACATCAGGGGTTTGGACCCCCTCTCACCCTTAAGTAACATGGCAAGAGGAGCTGCTATACCACTAAAACTCCTAACAAACCGCAGTAAAAATTTGCCACCTCTGCCATTGACACACACACACACACACACACACACGACAAATTGCCCTACCATGTCGCAAAGCACATCATTAAACGAAGGCCTGAAATACAGACGGGGCATTACAAAGACCAAAAGGCATTACCAAATATTCATAATGACCACTCGGTGTGATAAAAGCCGTCTTCCATTCATCCCCTTTTCTTTATACATACTAAGTTATAGGCATTTCTTAGATCACGCTTTGTAAAGTATTTGACTCCCCGAAGCTGCTCTAGGGCCGTTGCACCAACAGCAAGGGAATTTTCTTGTAATTACATTGAGACCCTGATAATCTATGGATGGTTGGAGCCCTCCATATTTCTTTTTAAGATAGAATAAACTTGAAGCAACCAGTGATGTGGACAGCCAGATAAACCCCTGAGCTAAAGACTCTTGAATGAGTCCATTGCTCTCAGTTCAGCCTGGATCAGGGAATATATTTTAGCTTTTGGAAAAATGGCCCCTTCTACTAGCTTGACCATGCAATCGTAGGGCAGTATGGTAAATTTTTGTTTACTAAACATCTTTTAAGTTGGAGTATTTGGGAGGAATTACTACAACCTTGGAATCGGGATTCGAGCACACAGAGACCAGAGGACTACGCATACAGTTCTGAGAGCAAAACAGAGACCAGGACAAGATATCAAGAGTAAACCAAGAAATATGGGGGTCATGTTTCTGCAACCACAGTAATCCTAGAACTACTAAACTAGCCTGATTTACCACGAAAAAGGATACGGATTCGGAGTGTAGAATGCTGGCATCCATTCGCACGATGTTAGTCACCGCTGACACGATACCCTTGCTGATGGGTTTTCCAGCGAGAGCGGACAACCGTAGGGGAACGCAGAGTTCCCGGGTACTAAAACCCCGCTGCTGAACTAGCTCTGAGTGTGGAAAATTTCCTTCAGACCCAGAATTGTTTAACGCTGGGAAGGACAATAAAAGGTGACTGGTATGGTAAAGGATTTTGAGTCCCTTCTGTTGGGCTGACTCCCTGCGCGCACTTCCCAGTGGAGAGCCACGTGTTGTGGTCTGCTTTGCGTCTCCGGGTGCTGAGTGCAGGGTCAAAAGACATAGCTTGTGTTGCAGTCCAAAGGGCTGTCAGAAAGACGGCTCCGTCTTTCATTCAACGACATACAGGTGGACTCATATTCCAAGGGCTCATGGATACTAGCGTGGGGGGGGGGGAATCCCCGGTCTCGGGCTCTGTCTGTCGCTCCAAATTTCCCTCTTTGGAGGAGCAGACATGCGATCCACTCGGAATTCATCAGGTTTGAGTACTGGGTCGTAGGCTTGAGTGAACTTTGCCAAAGAAATCTCCCAGGGACAGCTGACTTCTCCAGGTGAGTGTTGTCACAGTAGTCATCACCTCTGAGGTCCTCCATCACCTGCAATTGTTGTTCGCGCTATCAGTTAGCGATGGCCGTCATTTCTTGCATAACTTCTTCAAATAGTCGTTCGTGCTGATGCAAGTTTGGCACCAGATCGGTGGTTGAGGTATCCGGGGGTTCCATACCTGCCATCTGCTGGGTGGCAAAGTATTCTGTAACACTGTAGTCAGAATGCAGACGTAAAGTGAAGAACGCCGTTTAATGTCAGGGAAAGGGCCAAAGTCCTAATCACAAAACAGGCATGGGTCAAAACCAGAATAGCAGTCAGAAGTAACCCTAAGTACACACATAGAAAACATAGCAATATTTCACAAGGATCACTGGGGATCACAAATATACAAAACGAAGAAACGAGGAACAGGTGCACAGAATTAGCAATCATGAGGGGCGTGGTCAGTAACGGAGGGCGTGACAACCTGTAATCAGTAAATCCAGGAAACATCAGCCAGATGTATAAATTGGTAGAATAGTATATATCTTTGTTTATAAACTGGCACTGTAAGTTTTCTTAGACAAAGTGGTATTTTATTTGTTTTGTATTTATTTTATTACTCTGATAACATCTAATTTTATTTACACATTATTGAAATTTAGTTTACTGAAAAGGTATAGATACATTTCCCATGAGCTGAAACTGCATATTGAAGGTTAAGATTGCTAGCAGTTCAAAATATTTTAAAAAACCTCATTTGTATCAAAATATTTGACTTGTAGTAGCAATGCTGTGAAATATGTTCTCGTGGAATCTTTCTAAAATTGACATTTCCTTCTCTAACATTTTAATGGACCACTGTGACCTGGCATTATGGCAAAATATGAGTTAGTTAGTAAGATGGCTTGATCACATATCAGGTAGTAACATTTTCTCTCCACAAGGGTGCAGTGAGGATCTAGTTTTCAGTCAACGCTTTTCTCAAATCTGTGAGAAAAGGCTGTGCTTCGTTTGCCCATACAGACCCGTCACAGAGCAGTTTGGCCTAATTTACAGGGCAATAAATCCATTTACCATTCTTCCAGCAACACACGTCATTGTTACGCTGATGTTCACGTGTATCCACAGAGATGAGGGCTGACAAAGACCAGATGGCAGTAAATGCAGCTAAACTCAGGTGGTCAATGAGCATTGATGCAAGCAGATTGAAGAATAAGTAGTATTTTTAATAATAATCCACATCTTTGTGTGAACTGAAACTATTACACATGCTGGATCTCACAAGTGCACTCCAGTGTATAATACACTATTGAGTCAAGTTTTTTTGAGCAGCATTAGGTCACAGGAACACAGAGGCAGAGACAGAACACTGACAGACTGCACACATATCCTCTTACTTAGAGTAGGGGCTGAGAGTCTGGTGGTCAGCATGTATCACGGTCATGTAGGACTGTCCGCTAGGTTCCAGAATGATGGCCATGCAAACATGAGTTTGTTTTGAATTGTGATATGCTGATTAAATGTTTTTATTTCAAGTGGGAGAAAATTAAACACTTCAGACATCCCATATATTTACAAAGGGGATTTCAGATTTAGACCAAAGCATTAACATACATTTTCTTGCAAAGTATGAATGAATGAATGGTGAATGAAGAGCAGCACAGTTAAAAACAAGCTATAAAATATAATTTTGTTACAGCTATAGTGGAAATTCAGTGCTATCACATTGGAAGTTTGTCTATGTTGAGTTCATGTAACTAATTCAAGCCATTATGTCAAGAAAAGAAGTAATGTCTTCCTAAGCTGCAAAATGACCACCTATTTTTTTCTCCTAACATATAAAATTCCACATTTTAAACATAGATGAAATGTTCAAAACAAGGCCAGTATATCAATATGATATGCTCTGGAGACATTTAAATCCAAGTTTAAGATCTCCATGTTCACAATTATAAACAATGCATTTTCTGTCCCCCTCACACTTTCCTTCTCATTATATATCTTGTGATTACTTTCTCTTTTCATTTTGTTGTTTCATTCTGTTCATTGGTGATACAGTCAGTATTGCTGGTGAATCACCACTTCTGGCTCAAATTGTTTCTGGCCTTGGAATGTTCTCGCCTTGCTGTTGTAGGTTTCCTCCTGGTACTTCATTCACACATTCAAAAGACTGTTGTCTCAGGTGAATTGGTAGGTCAAGGTTGCTTTTAGTGTGTCACTAAATGAGTGTGTTTGATTGCCCTGAGATGGACTGGCATTCTATCCAGGGTGCACCTTGCCTTGAGCTTTATACCTCAAGGAAAGATTCCAGACCATCACTGCCCTGCACTCCACAAGTGGTTAAACAATAGAATAATGATAAAAGATGATAAAAAAGAATTTTGCTGTTCTATCATGCTTATTTTTTAATTCTCGTATATTTATTTTTTTATTGAATTATATTCCTTTTACGAAATAAATATTATCATGTTTCAGAACGTGAAGCTCCAAAGCAGCCCAGAAAATGGAAACCAACGGTGAATGGTGTCTTGAGAAGGACAGGTAACACGGTACAGGTACAGAGCGTGGAGTCACAAGCAGCTGTAATACTTCAGTGCCACACTGACTGTCCTCCCTTGCAGCAATATCGCATACAGTACAGCACGGCGACTAAAGGTGCTGTAATTTCGTGAAAATGTTTGATTTAAATCGAACGTTTCCTTAACTTCAGATGACTGGTGTTTTCAAGCAGTTCGTTTGGCACTTGGTCAGAGCAGTGAGGAGCAGTGATTTTAAAACAAAACAACAGGAACACTCAGGTCACTGTAATATATTAAGACAATAAGAAAGGGAATAGAGACAGGTAGGAATGACGGCTTTTAGGTGGGAGGGGCGGGGCGAAGGGGAGGGGAGGCGTGGCACGGCGTCATGCGGTCGCGCAGTGCGCAGCGCACGAGGGCTCCTAGCCTGAGCTCGGACACTACAGGTTGTGTTTAACCCGGAACCAGGAAGTGCTGCGAAATTGGGCGCCCGGGCAGAGTGAGTGGGTTCGGACATAACAGCCCGGGGACATCTTACACTTCACCACACGCACCGCGAACACTCTCCACTCCCTTCTCCGCAGCTGTGTGCGCCGGGAGCATGGCAGCCCCGCCGACTATGTGTGTACCACCGCTGGCTGACTAGCGCTGCCGTGGACGCGCTCACTTCGCCAGTTTCCTTGACACAGCAGCAGGCTCCGCGCTTCATAGCTAACTAACCAACCAGCCGACTAACTGCGGTTAACCTTAGCTGATAACTGCCTGTATGGGAGGCATGTCGTGTGGTGTGTGACTGGTATGAGGACCCCAGTTTAGCTAGATACACGGTCGGGAGACGAAGAGACTGATGTGACCGAAAATACAAATAAAGCAAAATGCATAAATATAACATGAGATGCTGGACGATTCTCCGAGATCATCTGACAGCTGGAAGCAAAGTGTGAAACATGCTCCTTCATCAGAAGGAAACTTTGAAATGTTTTCAACAGATCACTCCGTGTAAGTATTATTATTATTATATCCGTTATGTTGCAATCGCTAGCTTATTAGAAGTACTTCGTTATTACTGTACATCAGATTTGTTGCATCGTTTTGATTAATACCAGCTTAAAGATTGTATATGTTTTAAAGATGTTTAAAAGCAAAATTTCGTTGTTATGCTGGAGTTGGTTTATCTTTTTATATTTAATCAGTCATATGTTGGTATTTTATATTTTAATTCTGTTAATGTAATATACATTTATGTCCAGTGTGCTTTACATGTATGGATTTCTTAGATGCTTTTCTCCAAAGTCATATATAACTCAGAGTAAACAAAATTGACAGGATTACAGTGGGGCTAAACTAGCTTTTTCTTTTTCATTTATTAATGAGCTACATACTGGTGTTGTGCTCTTGAATATTGTAAACCGTATAGGATGCCTTTCCCACTTTGCTTTTAGAAGCCATACTTGTGTTTTCATTGCCTTTGGAATGTGTGCTTGTTGCGGTCGCAGCTCCATCAGCTCCTCTGTCTCCGTGTCTGCAGTGAAGTGACTTGGCTCTGAGGCTTTAGCCGCATCAGATGACAAGGATGGCAGGGATAGCGTGGTATCAAGAGAAGGTCAGGAGCGGCAGGATTGTTAATGAGATTCTGCATGGTTTTTGCTTTCATCAGAACATTCAACGCAGATGCTTATCAGGGACTTTTCACTTGCCTTGAAGAATAGCTGTGTTGACTTGCTGTTTTGCAAATAGATTGGGGCCTACGACCAGCAGATATGGGAGAAATCTCTGAACCAGACTGAGCTAAAAGTAAGTGCCATTTTACTGCTTAATCTGCTGTCTTTTGTGAGAGTCTGTGGAACTAATATGAATTGACTGCAATTCATAGGGTATTGGCACCAAACCAAAGAAGACTGGCCACATAAAAGCTGACCTTATTGATGTTGACTTAGTAAGAGGTGAGAACCAAACAAATGCACTCAGCCTGCGGTTTAGTTTTTTTAACCACCTCCCTAGGTACTTTGGTCATTTGGGTGAGGCAGCTGAATGCTAAATGCAGAGGAACTGTTTTCCTCCGTTTTTTTCAGGCTCTACATTCAGCAAAGCCAAACCCCAGAGCCCCTGGACAGCTCTCACTCGTAAGGGCCTGGTTAGAGTGCTCCTGTTCCCCTTCTTCTTCCAGTGGTGGATTCAGGTGACTTCTTGGGGCATCTCCACCTGGCTACTGTTGCTTTACTTCCTGCAAGGTGAGTGGTGTTGCTTGCTCTGCAGTAAAAATTACTACCACAAACACCTTGAGTGTAGCCTTGTTGAAAGTTTACATGGCCTAGTTAATGCTTGTGATGTTTTTGCACATGTCTTTGCAGTGGCAGCAGTGGTTGTTTACGTAGAGGTTCCAGCAGCCACTGTCAGTGAAGTGTTGGGACCCATGTGTCTAATGCTACTGTTGGGTACAGTGCACTGTCAGATCGTGTCTACAGAGTCCAACCGGAGCCCTTCAGTTAACCCCTCCATCAGCTCTACAGCAAGTTCTGCACGCAGGAAGAGGTAAGAACCCACATTAGCTCGCTCACCTACACAAGCTTAGAATGTATTGATCTCTTTGTGATGTGGAACGTTCTAATGCAGCACAGTTGTTTGGTTCTAAAACATCCTGTCAAACATTTCCTTCAGGCAGCGGAAGAATAGGGGACCAAAGAAAGAGACAGCTGAGTACAAAGACATCTTGGACCTGCAGTCACAGCAACTGGAGGAGAATCAGAGACTATACAGAGCAGAGAAGAGAGGGGTAAATTGAAAAAGCAAAGCAAAAAGAAATTACGCATTATACAGTCACCAAACTGTTTCATTAAAGTGGTTACATTTAGTACATAAGTATTGTTAGCACAGTCGCACAGGCAAATCCTACTGAGTGATGCACATGCCGGTCATAGTCCAGCGGAAACGGGGGAAAAAAACAATATTTATACCGCAAAACTTTATTACCCTTACATCATTGATGTGTGCACCGACCTGTTTGCGTGTGCCATGTGTAATTTCTAATTAATTTTACATTTTCGTTTGCTCACAAATATCAGCTACTTGCTTATATGGTTGAACACATGGATGGCACTGGCACCAACATGTGCACTGGCTGTAGAGATGTGCAGACAGTAATAACAAATTTTACATCATCAAACTTATTATCTTACAATTTGTGTGTGTGTTTGAGTAAGAAAGAATGTAGAGTGTATTTGTAGAGTATCTGAGGTAGCCATGCTCGTGTGTGTAGTGAGAAAATACATCAGCGTGTGTGATGTCCACTGGCTTGTACGTGTGTAGCCAGATAATCTGTCATTGTCTTTATGTACGCTCTGCATGTGACATTAATGCATCCTACATGAGATGTTTATGCTTGCTTCTCCAAGCCTTGTCACTTGTACCCAATTGTACATTTTCTAAATACTAAGCAGCTGTTTTTGGTGTGTAAAGAGCTTGACTATTCAAAAACCTCACTTTGGGTAATAAGTACCCCTATGCCAAATTTCAAGTCTTTAGCTTGAAAAATAAAGCCATGCATAAAGAACAGACAAACACATAAGAAATAGAGATTGAGCTCCGTAGCTGTAGAGAAGTGGTCTAAGAAAGGTATTTTGATTCTTATTTTGTAGAAATTAGGTGTATTTAAATTATGTATCGACTTATCAACTCCATCACATGTTCTGTTACAGAATAATTTAAGGAAGTCAGCTTTAGGGGTGTCAGATGATTTTTCCAGTGAAGAAGAAGCTGAGGAATACAGTCAATCAACTGCAGGGAAGCATTGCTACACAAAAGGAGCTACATCTGTCCTGAGAAAGAGATGTCACACTTTGTCTCGGAGCAGCCCACCACCTCAGGTACAACCTCAAGTGAAGCTTTTGATGAGTGGCTGAATTTTTTTTTCATTGTAACATGCAAGAGGAATGAAGTTTGCTGTGTTGCCGCCATGACCAGGAGGAGATTAACAAGATACTGGGCAAAGTGACTAAGTTACCACCTCGGGAGATTGAGCGCTTGCGGCCCCAAGAGAGGCCAGCTTCTGATACAGATGATACCCTGTGGGAAGAGCTCCTGCAAGGACCAGACTCGGCTTCGTCTAGGACCAGTGACAGTGAAGGAGAGACCCGGCAATGCCACAGCCTGCCCCTGCCAACCATGCTGACAAGTGAGGACGAAAGCCTCCAGCAGGTGTGTTTGTGTTGTATTCGACTTGACCAGCAAATGCAGTGCATGTGCAGTGGAGGATTTAAACCTATGTCTTCTCTCGCAGAACCACCTCTCTTGGTTGCAGGCCTGTCATCCTTCTGAAGACCGTGTTAGTGCCATCATCTGGGAAAATGGTGAGTGCAAGAAGGCAGACATGTCAGTGTTAGACATCAGCGGCATCATCTTGACTCGGGTAAGTTTGCCAACTATCTTCTATGGTCATGAAGTTGTTCATTTCGTGATAGTAGTATAGACTTTGATATGTGTAAAGGATGAAAAGTCATGAAAAGTCAGTCTTAAAAGAGCTTATTGTTTCCTGTTGCAGGTGAAGGCAGTGGAGCAAGGGGTGGGGTATCTGATGCTAGGATGTGTGATGACTACTGCCCTGGCATCAGTGCCATTTGGGTTCCGGTTGGCTCAGAGACTGGACATGAGGCAACTGGGCTCTGTGTCCCTGACAGAGTTGGTGGACATGGCTCTTGGGCCACCAAGTGCTTGGGCATACGCTTTCTTTTTTATCACCACTGTGGAGCGGGTCTGTCTCTCTGGGCTTTTCTTCTTCTTAATGTGTGTTGCAGAAAGGACATACAAACAGGTGAGGCTTGCAGTCATGGAAGACTGAATATTGGGAACAATTGAAATAAGTTAGTGAAACATTATTAGTTTAAGTCCCTCAAAGGTCTATGCTGTTGTGCGCAACAGGTCAATGTATTATAACCTGAGTAGTTTCAGAAACGTTATCTTAAGTGCGAAAATTGTAATTAATGTAAAATACCTGCAGTTTCATTGTCAAAAGAGTAACATACATATTCCACCTGTTCCATTTACGGTGCTTCAATTTGATACTTTTTCCTTCGCAGCGTCTTCTCTTTGCCAAACTCTTCAGCCACTTGACATCAGCCCGCAAGGCCAAGAAATCTGAGATCCCTCACTTTAGGCTGAAGAAAGTGCAGAACATAAAAATGTGGCTGTCACTGCGCTCATTCCTCAAGGTTCTCACACATCTGTTCTACTTAGATTCTGAGGGCTGTCAGAACCTCCTCCTACCATCAAATTGTAGACACCACCATCCACCAGAAGTCATGTTCTAACAAACACAACACAAGGTCTCATGTTAACATTGCCTTATCATTGCAGAGGCGTGGGCCCCAACGCTCGGTCGACGTCATCGTGTCCTCCATCTTCCTCCTTGCCCTTTCCATCTCCTTCATCTGTTGTGCCCAGGTCAGCCATTTCTATCTGTCAGATAACATATCTGTACCATCATCCCACTCTTGGCATTAAAAAATGTATAATTTTTTAATAAGGAAAGCATGTGTTGAACAAAAATAAACTACCAGTAATAATGGCAGCATTTCCAGTTGTAGCAACCACAAAACATTTACCTGCATTTCCATAAATTCCTGAAATGCAAAGAAAAATATTTTAGTTCTGTTTATGAAGTTGAGAAAGCAACAATAAGTGGTTTTAAAAATAGACCAAAATACTGGTATTGCAATTTTAAGTCAAAGTTTCAACATTAAATTATGAATGGAATAGAATCAAACTAAAGTGTTTGCCAGTAATATTTCAAGTTTAAGTAGTTTGGTCTGATGTAGTTCCTGTTGGAATAGAGAAGTAAAAACAGGAAGGCATGATTTGCCCTCAGGTGGTTCTGCAGCTTCCCAAGGTCATGCTCTCCATGTTTTCTGTCTGTGCTCCTCCCCCCACTCCATCCCCAGCTGCTCCACAGCCACCACACTTTCCTCCACTCAGAAACCAGCTGGGAGCTATTGATCTGGGGCTTAGCCCTCATCGTCTTCCTGCTGCGTCTGGCTACCCTGGGCTCTGAGACAAACCGGAAGTACAGCAATGTGTCTGTGCTGCTAACAGAGCAGGTAATGGCTTCTTTAAGCAGCTTCAAGTTTCCTTTGTTATCGTTGTAAACCAGGCTGTTTCTTAGGCCAAAACCTGTGCTCTGAGTATAAGCATAGCATAGTGTTCCACAGGGACAGTAAACAGTCGTGGGTTGTTAGGTCAGATACAAACTTTGATTCAGAAAAGTAAGTGACTGTAAAGGAGTAAGTGTCTGGTATGGAATCATGTTTGTCCTTCATTTATTCCATTCATTATTCACCATAAATATGCTCAGGTCGTGTATTCGTTGCATACCAGCATAACACTCATTTTTCTCCTCAGATTAATTTATATCTGAAGATGGAGAAGAAACCCAACAAGAAAGATGAGTTGAACATTGTGAACAATGTATTAAAGCTGGCTACAAAACTAATGAAAGTAAGCATGGAGAATTTCTCTACTGACATGGGTCTGCCTTTTGACCATAGACTACACTCTTATCAGTCACAGCTGACAGGGATAACGGATTTGAAATTCACATGATATTTACTTTTCTCGCATTATGCTTAGTTATTTAACTGCCAATTTAAGTTCACTTTCCATACCACCTTCACTTTTGTATGAAGGGTATTGAGAACAATAGTGATTTAAAAATTTAAAGTCTGAATTCCTTAATAGTTTACAGTTATACAAGTCTAACTGGTTCCTGAAAAGGCTGCGTAAATCAAAGTATAAATTGCAACGGCTATTTCCTTTATTTCTTATGGGAAACGTAACGATGCAATACCAGCCTATCCAAAGCCACCCCCAAAACAAACTGTGCCAAATATCACTAAAGCACTATAGAACATCTTGTGGCATGCACAGCATAGCACAGCACACACATCAGCGCTATGCAGTCCCTGGCATCTGGCCTCACAGTGCACGCATGTGGCGGGATTGCGACAGGTGTGGCACGTGACAACACAGTTAACCTTCCTGGTGCACTTCAGACCATGGTCGGAAATTCAGGGGAGTTTCATGCCAAAACTCCAAGGCCGTAGTTATCGTCCTGGGGTAATTCCCACTTTAACATTCACTAGGTCTTCTGAAAAGTAAGAAAATAACAATGCAGGAATCCACTGAGCACTGTTAGTTTTGTTGTAAGGACTCCAGTGGTACACTTGTTTGCCCAAGGCACCTATTGCTTAGATTTACAATTATTTTACTTCTCTCTGCTAACTACTCCCCACCCCCGCTCCTTAACTCCACACACGCACACGCAGCACAAGGTGTCAGCGCAACTCTCCCACCATGCCCCACACCCTTAAAGCAATATTGTCAGATTTATAACGACATACGGCTGAGGGGATCTGCTGCACAGCCCAGACATGCTGGGGTTGTGCTGCATGCAGCATGCACTCACCCACATGTACAGGATGGGAATCTGCCTTGCTGAAGGCACAGACACTAACAGCACCCAAGGATTTGAGTGTAATTTATGAAGTTTTTTCTTACATATTTTTACACTTTTGGATGAATTTGTAATGTAAGTTGTTTTTTTTAATTATTTTTGTTTATTTTAACTGGAGTGCATTGTATTGAGCAGATCAGCACATAAATTAAGTAATGGTATTAAAAATCAAAGGTGTAAATCAAGGAATGACTGTAGCAACTGTAATGTTCTATAAATAACATTAATAGAAATAGAATAAATAGAATCGTAAGGCTTTAAAATTGCTTCAGTCACTTTGGAGCAAATGAAATATATCTGATGAAATCCAAGCAAAATGAATATATCTGATGAAATTTTTTGATCCATTATGTTTGTTTCAGGAGCTAGATACTCCCTTTCGCCTACTAGGACTGACTGTGAACCCACTCATCTATAATATTACGCGGGTGGTCATTCTCTCGGCAGTCTCGGCAGTCATCAGTGACCTACTAGGGTTCAACATAAGAGTGAGTACAAAAAATGAAGGCATTTATTGACTGGATATACCTTTGTTCCTGCATTAAATAATTTCATTACCTGCCATTTGTTTTCAGTTGTGGAAGATTAAGCCATGATGTGACAGCTTTTCTCAAAAAACACTGCAAGTCAAGTCCTGTACATACTGGATCAGAGAAGACACTGGCAGGTCTCTGTGAGAGTAAATTATAGTCTGGAACAGCCCTGGTTTCTAGACTTTTGGAGGTGCTAAGGTACAAAAGTCTTAAATCTGCCATTGGCTCAGTATTTACACTGGATTAACGGAGCTTACTCCACACTGAAACAGAAAAAGTCGTTACTGGCACTCGTAAAGATATCTCCATGAGTTGGGGACCCCTTCCCGCACTACCCAGCTCAAAGCAGAAGTGTGCAAATGGTCTCTACATTACAGTGCCTAAAGAAAACCACTGAGATTTCTGCATGGGAAGTACAGACAAAATGGTGTTAAAGTCAACACATTCTAGAACTAATAAATTGAATAACTGTGATCACTGCATACAGGACTTGTATTAGCTGCAGGTAATTCAGTGTACCTGCCGCCGTATTCCATCTTGATGTCTAGCCACTGAGTGCCTTTTTAGCAACACTACAGACAACTCTTTAGATTGAGATTTTAAAGGAAGGCATGTAAGTACAAAATCTTGCAGGAAACTTGCATTTTCATGGAGGGAAACAAAAAGACAATGAAAGGTATATTCAGTTTGGTAAACTTACAAGTACGGCCCATGTGCTGTGCAAAAGTTAAAACATTTGTATTCATTAAAACAGTTTTATTAATTTAAACACAAGTGTTATACATACTATGAAAGGCTCTGGCACCTCTTATCTTTTAGCTATTTATTGAAATTGCTGAATGTTGGTATTTTCTCTGAGTATTCAGAATGGGATATCTTTTGGAAATGCACACCACTGTAAGCTCAGTTAATTCTTGTTTTTGTTTACCAGTGGTTTTTACATTTCTGTGCTACTTAAGACCAATGCTGCAATGTTGTGAGGTGCTTGTATACTGGTAAAACTAATAAACTAACTAACATATCTATGTATGATGTACTTTTTGAACGTAAAGTATATTTATCAAATATTAGTCTCTTCTGTTGCATGCAAGTTAGTTCTTTCCAGGTGTCAACTTCAATTTTGATGTAAAGGGTATAAAATGAAGCATTGCTTATCAGTAGTTAAGAAGCATCCCTTGACAGGAAATCAAACATTTTAGTGCCTCATATCACTATAATACAGTGTTTCTTAAGGTACTTTTCTAACTGTAAATTCTAAATATTTACTGCATGATTCACAATGTGGCTTCCTCATTGGTGTACATACAGTATTAATCCATAATGTTAGTTTGTAAAACAGCAGCCATTAAGTCTGTATTTTTACATCCTTTATGGATATACTCCAAACAATTAATTGGTCTGTCATCAGTTACAACTTGAAAAATCGTCTCGAGCGTAACGCACGAGGCAGGGTGCACCTAGATAAGACTACAAGTCAGTCTTGCATGGTAATTTGTCCATTGTTTTTGATGAGGGCCATCTTCATTAGCTTTGTCCCAGTGACATATGCCCAGTTCACATGCACACATACTACTATTTACTACTTTTTGAAGTCATCGGTTCTCCTGGAAGGATTTGTATTGTGTGAGGAAACCAACATAAACATGGGTAGAACATAGAAACGCCACACTGATACAGCTAGATTCGAACCACAGCTCATTAGTTGTGACCCATTAGAGTTCAGGGTTTCAAGACGTGAAGGTGCCCCAATTTTATGAAGTAATTGTCTGATGTTTAATCATCTGAAATTGGCTAAACATGGTTATATTTCCATTATATTATATTCCATTTCTGTTATATTTCAATTTTATCAGATCAAGTCTGTTGGGACCGCTGTGGCCTCGGTGATTGTACAGAATCATAAAGTCTTGAAGATAGATTCTGCAACCCGCAACCTTTTCTTCAGTTTAATGCAGAAACTGAACACATTTATTTGATTTTGTAACGTATCTGCAGCATTTTAATACTATGCAGGGACAATGTCATGGGTAAAAGTATGATTCTCAAATCTGTAAAAAAAAAATC
Source organism: Arapaima gigas (assembly GCA_900497675.1). Taxonomy (NCBI): domain Eukaryota; kingdom Metazoa; phylum Chordata; class Actinopteri; order Osteoglossiformes; family Osteoglossidae; genus Arapaima; species Arapaima gigas. The sequence continues at coordinate 88,349 of UFQX01001014.1, forward strand.
CTACCATCCTGACTGGGAGAACCGTTTTCCTGTACGAGACTGTGTAACGGTAAAGCTTGAGAAACGTCGTACAATTTACTCATCATCATTATGCAATACTTTTTTTATACACACCTGTAGTGTTAAACCTGTCTGAAATGTGACATGTATGACATTATCAATTGTAAATGTTTGTTTAATAGAAAAATAATTTCCTAAACACTGGATTTTTAAGAAATTTAGAAAGATAAGCGTGTTTTAGTAAGCCGATACCGCATTTCTGCAAGGGGTCGTAATAAGTTTCGAACATGCAGTAGGAACAGGTTGTGTTAAATCTGATTTTCAGTGGGTCTCCAAATACGTCTACACACGGAGGTTTACGGTAAAATGATTGTGACGTAAAGACACACCTTCATTCAAACAGTCGCCGAATGTTAATTTGGAAGGTCATTTGTAGCCGCGGCTAACACTTTGTTTCTTGCCGTAATAATCGCATGACGCTGCTGATTAATTGCCAACAGCGCAAGGAATTCTTGGCCAGGTAGGAGTCAGCCGGCAACCTGCATCCGCTTATAACTTTAAAATACTGTATTATAGCAAAGACACAACGAAACTGTGAATTTCAACTGTAAATAAATTAATAAGTTCGCTAACAATGCATTTTGTTCTGCAGTTCTTGGTTTCTGGCGCTGTAGGTTAGTGGTTCTTCCTCTCCTTGACAGTCGGTCGTCAGAGCTCCGTTAGAGCGTGATGCAGCACGGCTCTCAAACTGCGTTACAACTATTTGCATTATTATCAAAGGCTGGCATGATGAAATATTGAATTATATCGCTAATTTTTATTATAACACCGAATGTGAAAATGTCATTCATTGAGAGCTGCTTTTGCTTGGCTCGGTGCTTTAGTGATGTCGCACTGGCGTTTTAGGTCAGGGACTGTACTGTAGCTATGAGTGCGTGAGCTTGAGACGCCCGCTGCTTTCCTGTCGGTGTCGCTGTGTCGGCGCTGTACTGCGCATCCGCAGTCACCTGGCTCCCTGTCATGCGTGCGCAGCGCTTTCGTTACTGGTAAATGTATAGGACGTGTTGTTTAAAAGTCTCTCGTCAGTTATAAAGCAGCATTAGAAGCTATGATTAAAAGGGCTAAGGGCTATGATTTCTTCTAGTTTTGTATACTGTAAGTGCTGTACTTTTTAAATATTGTTAGTGTTGTAAGTAGGGTTGAAATAACGTTTTTGAAATGATGTTTTAGAACACAGTTTAAAGGGGAAGTTGTCTTTTCACACATTGGCCTGTTATTTCCCTGGCTTGTAATGATACTTGAGCCACTTGCATTTGAATTTATTTTTTATTTAAAAATGCTAAGTGCAGCAATAACTACATTAATTGAAATAAATAGTTAAAGTGTTAAATTACATCTAATAGGACTACATTTCAAAGTTTTTTTGTTAATATTTTTTAGTGCAGGGTCTCTGCTCTTCAGTACTGAATTGATGCAGTAAAATTTGCCTAGCTTTATAAAAGCATAAAGCAACTTACTCGTCTGATATTAGACACTGTCTTGGAGTGTCAGCTAAATCAATAAAAAAGAGTACATATTGTAATAAAGCTTATTGTGACTCACCATTAACTGTGGGGATCTGCTCTGGAGTGCTATTTTTGACATTCTTAGGCTATAACCTGACAAGTTGTTGGGCCCCTGAAAAATGATGTTAAAAAATATGAAATTACTGAAATAATTAGAAAAAGCTTGCAATCACTATGTCAATACAAATGTTTTCTACAGATGCTTTATTAAAAGAGTTTTGGGTAAAAGATAATTGAGGGATCATTAGAAATCAGTATTTCTCAAGCGTTTAATACATTTCAAAAAGGGCAAACTTTCCCTATTAGCATTTAAAATACTGTTTTGTCATATGAGTTTGGGAAGTTATAAAGCATGCACATATAATCAGTAACAGCATGTTTCTTCCTTTTTTATTTCTTTCAGTAATGAGGAGCCAGGCATCATAGGATTTTGAGCCACAGAAACCTCAGCTCAGCTGGGAGCAAGAAGAAGAACAGGGCCTCCATCATGTCTTCAGGACATAGACGAAATGCTGAGATGCTGAACTCAGCAGAGTCAAAAAAGTCTGAGATTAGGGCCCAAGAGAAGAAATGCTGTGAGTAGAGCTCCATTTTTAGTCTTCAATATTAACCAATAGCATTAATTGACTTTGAAGAGGTTTGGATTAATGACACTTCTCAGGACTATCTATACTGGTCTGATGACGAGCATCACGAATAGGGAACATTGGAAACTGGTCAAATTAATAGACTGTGAAATTCAAGTAGTCCTTGTCTCAGTCTATCCTAGTTCTCATGTGGTGCTTTATATGTAGAAAAAATTGACTGCGATGATTGCTATAAAAAACATATTGAAGCCACATATTTAAGGCTGACCACTGACATAGCAAAAATGTGATAAAACATATTAAAAACAGGCAAACGCCGTTTTATGCACTTAGTTTGTTCCTGAAAATGCTGGGCAAATTGAAATTACGTGTACCAGGATCCTATTTTAAATTCTTCTAAATGGGTAAAAATTGTGTTTGCAGCCCATCCAAAACCCCCAAACCAACTTTCCCAAATATCAGTAAAACAGAGTAATACACCTTGTAGGGCACACAGCATGCACACACAGGGCATCATGCTGCTTTACTTATGAGATGTGTGAAGTGGAGACACTCCATAAATATGTAGAAATAAAACAAATATGAGACATGAAACTGCATGGATATTAGCAAATTTTGTCCTTTAGAGCTTGCTGTACAGCACAGTATTATGTCACAAGAATATGGGACAGCAAGTTTCTTGTGTGACATGTAAACTTAGAATTTCTTAATTTCTTACAGATGAATTTCTGCCACTGTGTTATGGCTCTGGGTTATAGCAGAGCATCTACTGGACAAATATTTGATTTAGAACATTATGGAGGCTCTTTGTGTGGTGGATAAGAGCTGACATTAACTCAAGGTTACTTAACATTTTTGATTTATTGCTGTGTTTAATCAAATCTAGTGAGTGTATGTTTAATGTTACGGGTTAAATGACAATTTCATCAATTTTAAGTTGTCAGTAGCTGCAAGTTCATGTTTCTGTTTGAGATCTACCCTGTATGACTGCACATAGTTCCATATGGGAAGAGATCTCAGGAGCATAGCAGCCTGGTGGCCCAAAATGTCACACCCTATTTTCACATTGGCTATAGTTCAAAGGTGGATATAAGGGTGCAGTGAAGTGGCACCACTTATTGTAAAAATGGCATCAGCAGGATTAGTACAGTAAGAGATGCCAGAAACCACCACTCTGACCTTTATCTGTAAACATTTTAGCCTTGGAAAGTATATACTTGAAAATTAAGGGTTCCAGTTCATATATTTAGATTTGTCCATTTAGCTGATGCTGTTCCCGAAGGTAATTTACAATATTAGGTTTGTATACTAAGGTACATATCAGGATATAGATATTTATATTATTATTATTGGAGCATTTCAGGATATGTACTTTGCTTAAGGGTACTGCAGTAGCAGGGCTGGTTTGAACATGAGAGTAGTAAAATAAGGGCTCAAACCACTACTGCACCTGCTGTCCTCTGATATTGTTTCTCAGTTTTCTCGTAGCAGATATGATCATTGCCCAAAAGTTTTGCAGATCTTTTATAACACAGTTGTTGTAGCACTGCATTTTTCTGCAGTAATTTTGAGAATGAATTCACATTTACACTGAGAATAACTAAATCACTGTGAAGTGCCTGGTCCAAACATTTTCTCAGTTATACCCATTAACTGATCTTAGCCATTGTTTTTCTTCTGGTAATTTTGCAATCTTTCTGTTTCTTTCTTGTGGAGCTTCATTGCATTTGGGACTGTTTTTTTTTTTTTTTTTTCTTCATGTGTTTTTAATAGTAATTATTGAATTTGGGTTACCTATTGAGCAGGTGCTTGTTTCCTTAGCAACTTTGATAGTTTGCAAACATGCGTACTACACATATAAATCTATTGCTATTTGCAACCTCTTTTCATGTTTGTAAATAAAAGGTTTAAGTGTGTCACCTGGTGTGTGGAACATTTCTGATTGCTTATGTGTGTTTCACCAGCATGGGCCTCCTACATGACCAACTCACCCACAGTGATAGTGATGATTGGCTTGCCAGCGAGGGGAAAGACATACATGTCCAAGAAGCTGACTCGCTACCTCAACTGGATTGGTGTGCCAACCAAAGGTGAGTGGGAACCGCTATTAGTTAAAATAACCTGTATTACTGATGTCACTGTTTGACAAGTTTATCACTACAGTTCACATTTAACTGGTGCTTTTCTTTAGAGTGACTAAAAATCGTATTTAACATTTTAGAACCTTTTAAAATACAAGGTGACTTACAATGCTAGATACAGGTGCAAGAAAATGCATGTGGAGTCTTTGTATGTACCTGGTTTTCTGCATTAATTACTCATAAAATGTGGTCTGATCTTCATCTAAGTCACAATAATAGGTAAACACAAGCTGCCTAAACTGACAACACACAAAGCATTGTACTTTTCATGTCTTTATTGAAAACATTGTTTAATCATCCAAAGTCCAGGCTGGAAAAAAAGTGTGTGAACCCATGTAGTTAATAAGTGGTAGAATTTGCTTTAGCAGCAATAACCTCCACCAAACTTTTCCTATACCTGCTGATCAGACTTGTACAATAGCAAGGAATAATTTTAGACCATTCCTCCCTTTTTCCTTTTGTCTCATTTGTCTCCATGAGCACCATTCTTGTTCAGTATTTTTCTTATCGTGGATACATGAACAGAGACTTTATCAAGTGTTTGAGATTTCTGCAGGGCTTAGATTAGACCACATTTTATGAGTAATGCAGAAATTCATGTCATTTCAAAGGGTTCATGAACTTTTTCTTGCAACTGTACTTTACACTATACTACCTACTGTCATTTAGTATATACACTGTTACACACTCATACTATGGGCAATTCTGAGTCCCCAATTAAGCTGAAANTTGCTCTTACTCTTGCGTTCTTTTTCACCTGCTTCAGCACTGCACGTTGTGGTCTTGGTGTAACCTTTGCAGGTCACCGATCTCTAGTGAGAGTAGGAACAGGACAGTTTGTCTTACTGGGGCCTGATGAACACTCAGGTCTTTAGAAATGTTTCTGTAGCCTTTTCAGCTTCATCCATTTCTACAATTGTTTTTCTAAGGTCCTCTGAAAGTTTTTGTGATCAAGGCATGGGGTATCTTGATGTTTGGTGAGTCTCTGTCAGTAACTTGAGTTAGTGTGTCTTTTTTATAGGGCAGACCTCTACAGTCCACACCTCCAGTCTCATCTCATCTCATCTCATCTCATTGATTTGAACTCCTGACTCCAATTAGCTTTTGTAGAAGTCATTACCCCAGAGGTTCACATACATTTTAAACCATTCTTTAAACAGGAATGGTATTCGGTACTGACAAATAGAAGTACAATTATTGTGACAGATGATGATTAGACCACATTTTATGAGTAATGCAGAAATTCATGTCATTTCAAAGGGTTCATGAACTTTTTCTTGCAACTGTACTTTACACTATATTACCTACTGTCATTTAGTATATACACTGTTACACACTCATACTATGGGCAATTCTGAGTCCCCAATTAAGCTGAAACACATGTCTTTGGACTGTGGACAGAAACCAGTGTATCCAGAGGAAACCCACATGAACATAAACAGAAAATGCAAACTTCAAACAAACTTCCTCTTGCACTGTCCAGGTGCTGTGAGAGTTTCAATTTTTCAGGTACTTATTATTTAGTTTTCATGTGAAACAACAGTGAAAATTGGAAGTGCATAGATAGGTACAGTAAAACTCTGCAATAATGCACCCCACAGTTAAGATGAATTTGAATATAACTTGTTTGGCTCCTCTCCACCTGCTTCCTTTTAAATCACTAACATCTCCTTCCAATGGTAACAAATGTACAGGATTCACTGAAGTACATACAATAAAACCAACAAAAAACAATTATATTAGTATTATTNTAAGATGAATTTGAATATAACTTGTTTGGCTCCTCTCCACCTGCTTCCTTTTAAATCACTAACATCTCCTTACAATGGTAACAAATGTACAGGATTCACTGAAGTACATACAATAAAACCAACAAAAAACAATTATATTAGTATTATTAATGTTGTAGTGGTAGCACAGGGAGCTGTGGTTCTTCCATAATGTTTTAATAATGTAAAATGCACTGCTGTTGCCTGTTTGTAAATAGTTGTATAAGCATTGTGGGAAATTCAAAGGGGATTGCTGACCCCCTCTGTCTTAACATGGTTGAGAGATTTTGGAATGGGCATGTTGTGCTCTGTGAGTGCCGGTGTTTAAACATACACAGAGAAAAAAGCTTGTGATCCCACAGTTCAGTCTCCTGAGCTCATCTGTGATATCACTGACAGCACAACTGAAGTGGGTTGCACAGTATTATAATTCTGTCAGTATCAGTACATATTAAAATATGCACATCACGAACATGTCTCTAATTATCTCTATAGTTCCTACATGTCAAAGAAATTTAAAAAAAGGAGACCCTTTCTTTATTCTTTTCTCATAATAACTCAAAGGCAAACTGAAAGATTGTTTCTCATTAACCTCCCAGTAAGGCAGTCCTGCATTTTACACTACTGAATTTTTTGGAACCCACTTATTGTATAATGGCATGGTTTTACTGTATTCAAAACAAAATATGAATCTCCATGCTCGTACCAGCTTCCAAGTATGATAAATGGGCACAGCTCTTAATCTCACTTAACTGGATTCTTATTGATAAACCTTAAGTGCACGAGACAGCATAAACCGTGGTATTGTCATGTCATTTATCTGTGGGGTACGTGTCATAATATCCATGCTTTCTTGCTGTAGTATTTAACCTGGGTGTGTACCGGCGAGAGGCTGTAAAGTCCTACAAGTCCTATGACTTCTTCAGGCACGATAATGAGGAAGCCATGAAAATAAGGAAGTAAGTGCTGTTCTGACACACTCGCAACAACTGCCTGCTGTGGGATTGTATGTTTGATGTGTGTGGTTTTGTAACTTTATGACATTCAGGAGGTTGATTTAACTTGTGTCAACGTTTTATGTTTTACAAACCCCAGGCTGATACTGTAACTTAATGTTTTGTTGCGGTTCCAAGGATGTGCTTGCTCCTATCACCAGTATATTGAGAAGACAGTCTAACAGCAAGGACAGAGGTGCCCTTGAACCATAAAGACAGGTCATTGCTGACATGTACTACAACCTTCTGACCTGGAAAAAACATAATCTTCAGCATTACTTAACATGATATGGATGAAAATACATCTTACTAGGGGCATTTTAGTAGATTTTCTTTTTTCTCACAGTTATTGGCCATGCAGTTATTCCATAATTCTCAGGTTTACTTTTGGGTTAGCTCTCTTTCTGTGCTGACATGGGCTTCCATGTAAAATGCATTAGCTAATAGTCATTACTATGAGACACATTACTGGAGAAGTTCTCTCTTTTCACATACTAGCATAATCAGACTTTCACAGTGATTCATTTCTGCAAACTTGCATTAGACAGCCCTACATTGTCACTTCATGTTGGCTCCACTGAAATTCAAGACACGCTTCTTGCAGACTTATATGGTTAGAATGTTAAGGTGGGGTGAGAAAAAAGAAAGATTAATACAGACTAGGATTAACAGTTTAACACTTCAGAAATATATTAAATTTGTATGGCACATGTTTGGTAAGTGTGATAGTTATCATAAATTATTTTTTCTCAGATCCTCCATCTGTTGAAACAATGTGAATATTGACTACTTTTTACCTGTAAAAAGGGTACAGGCCAGTAAAAGAAAAATAAAGTAATGGCATTTTGTCGTAATTTAGATCCCCAGACAAATGGACAGTTACGTGCATTAAAGCTATTTAAATCCAAACTAATCAAATATATTGTTAAAACACATTATAATATCCCAGTACCTTAAAGATTTTGTAACAGAACAATACTTTATGATAAATAAAATAATACTTATCAAGTAAATATTAACGGAAATAACACTGAAAACAGCAATATGTAATTAGCACATACTTTATGCAAGGTTTCATAAGTAGAAGATCATTTTTCCGTTGCTTACAACTTTATACCCACAGACAGTGTGCCCTGGTTGCTCTGCAAGATGTCAAATCATACCTGAATGAGGAAGGAGGCCAAATTGCTGTAAGAAACCATTTCCTGTTTTTTGTACTCTTACTGTGGGTGTCAACATCTTGAGGTTACAGATGGGTATGTTAATCTGATAGTAAAAATTAGACTGACAAGTGTATTTGCACACAGTCCTTTCACTGTTAGATGTTACGGAAGCGATTTACATTTAGAAAAGTGGGTCAGTTCCCCACACCTGTATTACTACTATCAAGTGTCCCCTTAACCCTTCAATAAAGTCACAGAATGCCTCACTTAAGTAGAGTAAACTATCTAGTATGATTCAGCTGAAACTGCTTATGAAACTGCTGTTTAACACTTGTACAAAATGAATTTGAACTTCAGACAAGATGGCAAAACCAAAATCAGTCTTGCTTACTGCCATTATTCTTGTACTGCAGAGGACAATATAGTCAGGAATACATCAGATAACTTTAATTTCAAGTGTTTAAAAGAAATTGAAATAATTAGCACTCTAACTGTTCTTCAACAATATCTTTGACTCGGCTTATTTGGATGAGCTAAATCCAAACAAAAGTGAACAAAATTATCCAACACCTACATCATCCATGTGAAAAAGTAATAGTTGCTCAACCAGTTGACCAAATTTAGTTGATAATTAGACTGAGCTGATTGAACACAGCCAGGCTTGATTTCAGCAGTCCTGTTGAATATAAACCTCACTATATATTGAATGTTACCATTCAATTACCATTGAAGTAGTCACCACAAAAGATTCTGTGAGAACACTATGGCACAATCAAAGGAAATTCTGGAAGAGATGGTGGGGGGGGGTTGTTGAAATATATTGGTCTGGAAAGAGTTACAAAGTCATTTTTAAGGCTCTGGGATTCCACTGAAGCACAGTGACTGATTATCTCCAAATGGAGAAGACTTTGACCAGTGATGAATTTTCCCAGGAGTTGCTGCCCTGCCGAAATTATTTCAAAAACACAACGGCAACTCATCCAGCAAGCCACAAAAAAATCTCAGAAAAACATCTAAAGAACTGCAGGCCTCTCCAGCCTCAGTTAAGGTCAGTGTTGATGACTCCAATACCAAACAGACTGAGATTCATGAGAGACTGAAAACACCTGTATGATCTTTAGGTCTTCTTCCATTGACAGGCGAGCCAAAAGTAGGACTCTTTGGATGACAAGTTCCTATTGTGTCTGACATAAATTAAATACAACATTCCAGTAAGAATATTATACCAAGCGTGGTGGTGGGGGAATGCTTTCTTGTCTCAGGACCTGGACAACTTGCCATTTTTGAAGGAACCATGAATGTGTACCAGAAAATTCTTAGAGAATGTCAAATTATCTGTCTGTGAGCTAAATCTAAAGCCCAACACAGTTGTCTACAATAAAAATTCAAATCTACATCTGAATGGCTCAGAAGAAACAAAATTAAAATTTTGGAATAGCCTGGTCAAGACCTGACTTGAACCCTTTACCGATGCTGTTTAAGAACTTAAAATGAGCAGTTCATGCTCAAAAACCAACTAATGTGTCTGGAATAATGCAGCTCAGCAAAGAAGAGTGACTAAAATTCCTCAACAGTGATGTGAAAGACTGATATCAAATTATACGAATCTTTTGGCTAGAAAAGGTGGTGCAACCAGTTAAATTTAAGGGGATACTTATTTTTTTCACATGGGTGGTGGGGAAACTATTCCTTAAATTTAAAAACTTTTTTGTGTTCACTCAAGTTCCCTGTGTCTAAAATTGCATTTTGTCTAAAGATCTATTTCAGTGTTACAAATGTACAATAATAAAGGGAAGAAATACTTTTTCATAAGACTATTTTTTTTTTAACACTGAGGTGGCTATACCATATCTAGGTTAAGTCTCTCCACCATGTTTCAAGTGAACATCACATAAGTTAATAACATTTTGTTTCTTTATTTTTTAGGTGTTTGATGCCACGAACACAACACGAGAGAGAAGAGACCTAATTCTTGGTTTTGCAAAGGAAAATGCCTACAAGGTAGTCTGAATGAAGAGGGTCAGACTTGCTGTAATATGGCTGGAAGTGCAAGACCAAATTTTTATCTCATAACATACATAATGAAGGGTCTTTCATAGAAATTGCATCCTGGTGCAAGAAATGATTCAGTCACACTACAGACATTCCTGCAGTGTGTGTGCGTTTGCAAATGTGTAACAGCCTTTCCTCATATAGGTGTTCTTCGTGGAATCTGTTTGTGATGACCCAGAAGTTATTGCTGCCAACATTCTGGTACATTTCAATGACCATATCTTAATACAAACTGGCACTGAGGTTCGGTTAGTTGTTTAGTCTTGCCTTGTGCAGCTTAGTATTTGTATATTCTCTACAGTGTGGATGAATTTCCTCCACAGGAGGTAAAGGTATCCAGTCCAGATTATCCAGAGAGGCATAGAGAGCGAGTGATGGACGACTTCCTCAAGAGAATTGAATGCTATAAAGTTACATACCAGCCGCTGGATCCTGACGAATATGACAAGTTAGAAACTTTTATTCATTCATTCTATTATGTTGGCCTTTTTACTGTGAAAGGATGTACTTTTAGTTTTATTTAACTGACATATCTTGTGATATTTTATTGGCCTTATGCCCACTGATTCCAGGATATGCACCAGTTACATGCTGGACAGTTAACTAAGGCTGGTTTTCCAGAGCCCTTTATGCTGTCATTTTTTCCACCATATGTAATTTCAAAAACTTACCAAATGGGGGCGACAGTTTTACACGTTCCCACTATAGCCCTGCTATGGTAAATGCATTTTTGCCATTGAATTGATTAACCTGTTTTTTTTATGCCACCTTTCTACAATAGCAGGATATAGATTGTGAACATATTACTGTTACATTTGAATTTAGTTGTCTCTGCTGGATCCAAAGAACACCAGTTTATTCACTGCACCACTGAATTTGTAGCATGCAACTCATAAATACACACATACCCATATATGTTGAATTCTCATTACAGTAGTTTATTTTGTAAAAAATCCATTATAATTGTAATTGTCACCAGTTGGTTTTATATGTAATACAGCTTGCTAGTTAACAGATTATGGTGAGAGAAGTGACCGTGGTGGTCTGCTGATTTGAGTATATAGCCTTTCCACTCCTAAAGTCAGTGTTGCCCTTCTGCCTCCTCCCTGGTAGAGACACGTCCTTCATCAAGGTGATCAATGTGGGCCGCCGCTTCCTGGTGAACCGTGTGCAGGACTACATCCAGAGCAAGATTGTGTACTACCTGATGAACATCCATGTGCACTCGCATTCCATCTACCTTTGCCGGCATGGCGAGAGTGACCATAACGTGCAGGGACGCATCGGTGGGGATTCGGAGCTGTCTGTACGCGGCAAACAGGTGGGGTTCAATATGTACAAATTAATAAAAGAATATCAGCAGGCCTAGCAGAGCAACAAATGTAAGTCATAGGATCCATCACTTCCTCTCCCTTTTTGCAACTTCAACCACTGCCATATTAGTTCACCTTACACACTGTATCGCATACTGATGGCTAGACAAGGCCAGAACTAGTTATAAACCATTTAAACCTTAAGTAGACATCTGTTAAAAAGGGGACCAGGACTAACAAGAATGCAAGGACATTTGCTAATGCTGTTATTTTTTTGAGTTTCACTTTGTGTTATGATTTACTGTCGGTTGACTTTCTTTTGATTTGCGTTTCTGACCTAACAGGCTTTTGCTTTTATTAGGTGTTTGATACTGATACTTTGTGTTACAGGAACATTATCATGTCCAGTAAAACTTCTGATTAAAAGTAATGTTAACTAGCACCACCTCCTGATTAGTCACTGCCTGAACTAGATATGCATGATGTTTTAGCCAGATTACAAATAAAAAGCAAAAAGCATCAACAGCTGCCAGTCCCACAGGAAGCGGTTATTTATGGCGATGCATATCAGGACCTTGTCTGTGTCAAGGGTTCGCAGGCGCCATTATTGTTACATAATTTTATTGAACCTTCAACAACCGAGGATATATGTGTAGGGCATGTACCAATAAAAAAGCAATAACAATAAAAAGGATTGGTTGTTAACATTTCCCTTCTGTACCTTTATGGCCCAGTTTTCTCATGCACTGAGGGACTTCATCAAGGAGCACCAGCTCTTGGACCTGAAGGTGTGGACCAGCCAGCTGCGAAGGACCATCCAAACAGCCGAGGAGCTAGGCGTGCCCTACGAGCAGTGGAAGATCCTCAATGAGATTGATGCTGTCAGTGCTGATTTTCACCCTTTATCATGCAATGAACACACTGATTTGTCTTAGTACAGCTGTGAGAATACACACTTTGGAATTGTATCAGAGCCTCAGCCTGAGTGCTTTGTTTATAAGTAGTTGTTGTATGTTTGCAACTCAGGGAGTGTGTGAAGAGATGACCTACAAGATGATTGAGGAGTCCTTTCCAGAGGAGTTTGCACTGCGGGACCAGGACAAGTACCACTACCGCTATCCTGGAGGGGAGGTATGTATATGTGCAGCTAAGAATGACAGGGCACCCAGAGGGTCAATGCAGTCTGGTTCATCATATGCACTCCTGGTCTCCATAGTCCTACCAGGACCTGGTGCAGCGGCTGGAGCCAGTGATTATGGAGCTGGAGAGGCAGGGAAACGTGCTGGTCATTTGTCACCAGGCTGTCATGCGATGTCTTCTTGCCTACTTCCTTGACAAGAGCGCTGGTGAGCACTGATATTTGACTGTGCTCACTCACACAACTAAACGGAACAAAAGTCTGTTAAGCAAATGCAAGATGGTGTGAATGAATGTAAAAACTTTAGCAAGTGACCTCAAAACTGTCTTGCAGCCCTGCGTAATATCCTCTTGTCATTTTTTATCTTTCTATGCTCATCTAACCTGCATAAGTTCACCCCACCCTAACTGCCACTTTCTATGATGTAAATGTTTGTGCTCAAACATTCACTGTATGTTGTACGGCCATAAAAATGTGGAACTCCGCTATATATACACCCATTTATCTATATAAGCTGAACCCTTTCTTTGTCTGGGAAGAGACCGCGTGGTGAGCTCTCTCCAGGCATGTCGTATGCACTGATACAGACCTGAACTTGCCAATAAAGAAAACTATTGTTTTGCCATCGATCCATCAAAATTTTCTTTGATGTTGGTAGAATAAATCCCTGAGGCAATGTACCCTGTAGTAAGATGAATATAATGTCATTGGCACTTGAGTCCTGTCCTCCTGTTCCTTTCCCTAATGCTAACATCTTCAGACAGTAATTGATGTACAGAATTTACTGAAAACTACGTAAGCTTAGATAAGTTTCTAGTATTAGTATTGTGGTGGGGAAGCTGAAGCTCTTCCATAATGCACTGCTACAGCATGTTTGTAGCTAGTTGTATCTAACACTTATGGGGATATGGATATTCTGGCCCCCTCTGTGTTCACTGTTTTGAAGAGGTTTGGGACAGGCACGTTGTGCTCTGTCTAAACATTGCCAGTGTTTAAACAGGTTGTGAACAAACGAGGCTACTGTTCTCACAGCTCAGTCTCTCGAGTCCTCCCTTTGTAATGCTCAATGCACAGTTGAAGCAGGTTGTCAGCATACTTTTTCAATTACTACATGGTGTATTTGTCACATGTACATTTTATTTTTAATAATGATTCTATTTCTAATATGTCTAATAAATGGAAAAAACTCTCAATTTCTTTCACACACAGTAACTGGGCATCAGACTGAAAAATATAATTTTTCTATAACCTCACAATAAGGTGACTTCACTTTTTACACAGTTGAATTTTTTTGGACCCCACTTATAGCGGTATGGCAAAGGGGTTTCACTGTACTTAATTGCATGAACATAAACCCTTTATTCTTCATTTCATCACTGAGTCTGAACTCCATGCCAGTCAGCTGTCAACTTTTCACTCTTGTAATCGTTCCTTTGCTTCTTCCAAAACTGTTTAAGCTTCAGGCCAAACAGATGTTTAAATTTATCATTTACCTGACTCTTTTCGTCCAAAGTGACCTACAGCGTTAAGATACTGGGCAATTGTTATTACAGTTTAGACTACATAGCTCTCTCTAAGGTATAATAGCAGGAGATGAAATGGAAACCTTGGTGGTTCAAGTGCAAGAAGGTGAAACATTACGCCACCTGCTGTCCTATAATATTTTGTCCCAATTATTTTATGCAGAAAAAGAACAAAAGCCTTTTTCCAGAAGGAGGCTCAGGGACAGAGCAGAGAGTAGTAAGCAGTTTTGCAATTCACTTTGTTCTCTATGTAAAACTCCACCCACAATGCTTTGGGAGCAGGCATCAGTAAGCCCTGTGACTGTCTAAATCCAGAGTCACACTGCAAGCTAGCTGCAGTGAAGGGGGTTGAGGAATATAGGGGCAGCTGACAGTAAGATGAGCAGTCTGTCTAAAAAGCTCTCTGTATAATGAAACCTTTAGCATTTGCAAGTTATTTGTCCACCTTTGTTTTCTCTGAACCCATAAGGAACCACACCAGGGGCTGATAGTGGACCTCAAGTCCCTGTGACGCATGATATTCCACCTGAGGAGCCTGTGTGCAAATCTGACAGATGACAAACTGTCATATGCTTTATATTTTTGCCAAGTGTCTGATACATAAATAGACTTTGTACGCCATACCTTAAAGATCAGTTACTGGAGTGCTAAGAGACATTTTCTGTGTAAATGGCATTTCATTTGCTACTGATGTGACACTTGTTACTGGTGTCAAATTTGGTTTTACGTAATAAGTTATCAGCTGTTTTATGTTGACACAGGGTTGAAAGATAATTCTTAAAGCCACAGGATCTTTTTGGATCCTTTTCATATTGGAATAGTTACAGTGTAAAGAGGTTAAAAGACCTGTTCATTTATTTAATATGAAAATATGGACATTGACATATTTAATCCAGCATTTTTGTATAATATCAGCTGCCACAGTAAGTTTCTTGCATCAGAAAAAATGTGATGTATGTCCCTACGGGGCATTTTTTAATCCTTCTTGCAAAGGTTCACCTGAGGTCTCAGTGCAGAATACCAACAAGTTGACATGGTTTCTATCTGCCATATTTCTCAGATGACCTGCCTTACCTGAAGTGTCCTCTTCACACAGTCCTTAAACTCACCCCGGTAGCCTACGGTAAGGTCTCCACAGGAGCTGTGCACTCTCAACTGTTAACTGTATATTTTATACCCTCCACAAACAGTCAATAAGTTTCAAGACTGGTCACTCCCTTAATGCTGCTCTGCTATTGACTTGCAACCATAGATGTGCCACATGGCACACAGTCTTACAATTTACTGATTGCACCATGTATTTCTACACTTTACAGATTTCTCCATTATCTTTGCTCATTCTGACTAACTTTATTATCCACAGGGTGTAAAGTGGAAATGTTTTATTTGAATATAGAGGCTGTGAACACACATCGTGATCGACCATTTGTAAGTGATTTTTTTATACTTTGCTCTTTTTGTTTGTCTAAGTAAAACTAAAAAAAAACCATTTGGTTTAAATATAATGTATATCTGTGTGCAAGACTGTAATAATGCATATAATCCCAGTCTTTTCAGACAACGGGGGGGGTGGGATGGCAACTGAAAAATTCAGTTTCCTAATGTTATATAAGTTATTAAGTTTGATTCTATTTTTAGAAAACATTTCAAATTTAACTTGCAGATTTTTGTATTAAATGTATTGTCATCCTTTATAACTACTAAGTAAAACAATATTTGATTTTGCACTTTGTGAATATAATGATATTATTTTTCCATATTGGATGCTTTAGATATAGATTTTTTTTTCCTTTTTTTTTGATCATAACTGTGGACGTAAGGGATTTACCCCACACCAGCTTTGCTGTGCCCAAACCTCTTTTGGTGTTAGCAGTCTAGCTATGACTTCAGCATCTCATTATTCCATGGTTGTTTTGTGTATTTTTGTTGCACTCTCACATCACATGCTCAGAGGACATTGAAAATCTTTTCTTGTCCTTGTGTCACTTTCTTGTGAAGTCCTTTAGCAGCTAAGTTGTTTACTTGTTAGCACTCCTCCATTGATAGACCCTCTCTTTCCCTCTGGATTTGGTGTTACTGTATTTATATGTTTAGTTCCCACACATAGTCCAGCCTGTCTGTCTTCTCTGCATCTATTCATGTGAGGTTATCTCTGGCACCTATGGAATCCAGGAGTTCTAGTGTGTCCATGGGAGAAAAGTGAGCTGCTGTGTCTTGCCTCATGGTACATTTCAAGAAGACTCAAAGCTTGCTGTAGCAGTTAGTACCCAGACTCCCATGTGAACTGGCAGTCAATTATGTGTTTAAAGGCTCAGCTGAAGGGATACTCTCATGCCTGTGTGTGCTGTCTCTCTAACACTGGAGGTTTCTCCCCATCTCCAACCAGAACAAAATCCGGAAGGATCCCACACCTGTACTGCTTCGTCGGAATAGTTACACCCCCCTGTCCAGTCACGACCAGGTCAAGCGACCACGGCTCTACAGCGCCGGAAACCGGCCTTGGCTGCCTCTCGCCCCCTCGCCGTCGGCCCTGCAATTCCCCGAGGCACCAGAGGGGGCGCTGCTACGGCAGCAAAGCCAAGTTAGTGTCGCCAGTACCACTCGTATTAGTGGCACTCGCATTAAATCACCCTACCTAAACTTAGTCACGTTCCTCCTTTCCACCTTTCTGCCACACCCTTCCTTCAATTCCTAGTCAGGTTTTCAGCTGTGATTGGGAGTGATGTGTCCTCATGCTCATGTGATTTTGGTTTGGCTTTGTTTGGTCTTGTTTTGGTCTCATTTGGTTGCTCTCCTCTGGACATTGTGTATCTTGTCCGCATCTTTTTTGTCTGCCACACGTCTGTCTTTTTTCGAGTACCACCTCCCCCAAACGCAAGCCTCAACCCTGAAAGCGCCTCTTTAGAACCCTCACTTCCACAGCCAACTATGTTGGATAGGAACAAGGGCAAGAAATTACTCGACCAACTGAGCAAATGAACACGATCAATTGTAACAAATCAAAGTCCAGCTCTACAGTATGAAGTCATTGCATATAATGGTGATGAGTTTTTCACCCTTTACAGGGATTTAATTTCATTCATAACTTTTTGTTTTATAAACAGCCTTGCATTTGTTTAATTCTTTGGAAAAATTGGATTTCTTGGATGAACCACAATATAAAATTGTTATAAGTTATACTAGTTATAAGACTTGCTACCAAATGTTTATTTTGCCATTCATTACTCAGAAAGGGGGAAGTTTTAAGTACTGTAGTATGTTCTGCAGAGTGATTCATGAAAAAATAGTTTTGATGAGCTTAACAGATGTATTGTGTATTCAAAGTGTGCTGTTGACTTAACATCACGTTTGTGTGCTTGGCTGCGGGTCTCAAGTGCTTCAGCTTGTTCTTTCCATTCCTATTTCTCTCTTGCTGTCTCTCTTTCTGTCTGCTCCCTTGCCTTTCCATCTCTCCACAGCCTCGTACAGGGAACAGATGTCTGTGAGTATCTTTAAGCATTTGACCAAGCTGAATCACCAAAGAGCAGAATAGATACATCCTCACAGAAAAACCAAATGGACTTTCTAAGCAAAATCAACACTTTTCCAATTCAAATTGTACAAAATTTTAAAAATGTAAATTTATGTTTTGCTGTGATGGTTATATCTTAAGGGAAGCACAGATGGCCCTTTTCACCTATGTAAGGCTGGGATGAGTTTACTGATTAACTTAACAAACTTATTCCTGTAAACTTTGTACCTTTGTTTTTCACAAACACAACTGGGACTGGAAGTCCATTCATAACACAGAATAGTTCATAAATCCATGCACTACCTCCCAATCAGTAAAAGCTTAATAATACATTCTAATCCTTCAGTTTATTCAGTTAGCTTCTCTTTTAAAATTTAGTTATAAATTCTCTTAAGACTTTTATTCATCACAGGAGAATAAATCATTGTAATACAGAAAGGCCGGTTAATTTCAGAAAGAAAGCAGTTTACCTTAAAATCCTAACTTGTACCTGCGTTGAGGAAACAGACTTATCACGTGAAGGTTTGTCAGAATCTAGTCAAACTAACCCTATCCATCAACAATGGATTATAGATGCAAAAAATGGAAATAAAAATTTTCATTGTGCAATAGAAATTTTAGAAAACCAGTGAAAAAATGCAATTAAAATAAACAAGTAAACACAATAAATGTTCTATTTTCATAAATTAAGAATTTGATTTTTTTTTTTTTTTTTTTTTTTTAATGACATACTGGTCTATAGTTCCATATAGTTAAGGGTGGGGTCATTCAAATGTATTACAAAGATTATTTTTGTGATATGTCAGTTAAACATGAAAATTATATCAGTTATATTTCTGTGTTTCAAATTAACTTAGAAAAGAAATGACAACAGAAAGGTGTGCATAACATTTTTCTTGTTAAAATTTATTTCAATAGTTTCTGAAGTGAATCTCTACTGAAATTTTTTAGTTGGGATTTTATTTGAAGCTTATGTTTAATGTAGACGTGCCATATAAATAACTTTATTTTTCTTATCTGAAATGTATGCAGAGAATATGGTGCAGTATTATGACCAATGGCCAGCTGCAATTTTCTAAAGTTAATTTTAAAATTCCTCCTTTCTGAAGATTGTATTAATTTGAATTGTATGCCTCTCCTAATTCAAAAAAATGTAAAAATTTTTATATCAAAGCCCCATGATCCTTTTTAATGTGGATTTTTATTTATTTTTTTAAACAAATTTTAGCTCTCACCAGAAGTTATGTATCTTTGTAAACTGGGGCTCTATATAGTGTGATTAATTTCTTGCATTTTTGTCTCACTGTTTATAAAACTTTTTTAATTGTTAATTGTAAAATGCTAAAAAAAAAATTTTCTGAGTGGCAATTGTAGTTATCCAAACAAGGCTATTGGTCATAGAAAAGTTCATTTTTGCGCATGGTTTTTCAAGACACAAGCTGTGTGTGGCTTACATATGTGTTTCTATCTTGCAGGAGTCTCTTGGCGAAGGAATCGACTGTGACAGCCCAGAAGAACCTGGTGACTGTGTCCGCTTCTGAATAGAGTTGAGAACCAGCCTCCCTCAGCCCACGCATTGCACTTTGCTGTCTCTGCTCAACCACTCAGCTAGAAGTTCCTCTCTGCACAATGGCATCGCATGTTCAACTGCATCTTAAGGCTATAAAAGCATAGAAGAAGAAATGTCTGGACATACGTTCCTAAAAATATGCAGCATGATTAATATTAGTTTCAACAATGCCTTATTTCTGACAGTGTTATCATAACAAACAGGAGTCACAATATCTCACTGAATGCACAGGGCTCTGACCAGTATCAAAGATTGTATATATTGCTCTATATTCTAAGTACTGCGGTTGCATGCCTATCTATCAGATGGTAATAGACATACACTGGCTCCTTAAATTATGAATATAATTGAGCTCAGAAGACTATTTGTAATGGCAAATTTACATTTACTGCTAATCCACTGATTTATTTAGAACTTGGGTTCTGTTTTCATGTGTATGAATATATATTACACATTTTTACATTTATCTAGCTATATAAATTCCTTTCTCATCCAGTTTTTCCCCTGTTGGGGGGTTACTTTTCTCAGACTCTGACCTCTTCCCTACTCATCCTCAGAG
Organism: Arapaima gigas; assembly: GCA_900497675.1. Classification (NCBI taxonomy): domain Eukaryota; kingdom Metazoa; phylum Chordata; class Actinopteri; order Osteoglossiformes; family Osteoglossidae; genus Arapaima; species Arapaima gigas. The sequence goes on from UFQX01001014.1 coordinate 108,235, forward strand.
TTTGGAGGGTATAGCTCAGTGTTTTTGCTGTTCCTAGGATTGTGCTTTTCTGGACTGAGCGACTGCCAGTGTAGCCATACCTGGTATCTGATGGAGCCCCTCCTCCAGCTTAGAGGTCACAATCTCAAGTGCTCCTGTCACCAGTGGGATTACCTTGGTTTTCACCTTCCACATTCTCTCCAGTTCTTCTATATATGTAGTAATCTGTATGAACTCTACGTCTGATTCACATGTAATGTTAATTACCTTCCTGACATTTTCACCTTTGTTTATTTTGGTCTCTATTGTGACAGCATGTCTTTTCTTAGGGGTCCAGTTAGCCTTATTACACTCTCAAACTCCAAACAAGCAGTAAACACTGCAGGAGCAACTTGAATTAAGGTAGTCCCACATTCCTACTGCTGAGTTGCATTCATTCCACTATGAACAAAAATTTTATAAAATGGATATGTGAAAATACACTTTTTTTAAAAGAAATGTGTCTTTGAATATTTTTAACTCTATTATTCATAACATGAGGAGCAAGTGTATGTACTTAGTTTAGTCCAAGGCCGAAACCAAACAAAATTTTACACCCATTACAATTATATATTTCTCAATATTTTATTTCAGTTCTGTAGAGTGTCCTCGCTGCAACGGTGATTGATGGATGGATGGACGGACGGACAAACTTTGTGTTTCTATTTTAGATTTGGAAGTCTGTCAGATTGTGAATTTTATTAATTATAAAGAAGAGTTTGTAAGTTTAGTAGGTGAAGGGAATGTATGAGGGAACACCTATTTGGAACTGAAGTCTGCTTTTGAGAATCCATATTTTATGGTCATTTTAATGAGTTTGAAAATAAGTTATATGGAACGTTTTGATCTACAGGACATTACACATTTTTATATGCAGTGACAATAGATAAACGGCATGCAGATAAATTAAATTAACTTTGGGACATGCTGACAGCTCAAATAATCATAGTACTTTGAAGGGGGGCTGCCACTGAATATTTTCCTTTTGTAGAAGTGGCATAACTACTGTATGATTATAAAAGTGTTATCAAGGGTTAACAGGTTTGGATTTAGCATACAAGAAGCAAAGCTGCACATACATTTTTGACTATTTATTTTGCATATACTACTGAATTGTTTCAAAGATGTATATGACTTTATGAAATATATTTTGTTTGCCCTGAAAAAAATTGTGCAAAACATTTTTTCAGTGTATATATTATACTTGCTATAATAATTTTTTGATGTTTATAAATGTCTCTGTTTCAACTATGTTAAACTTATTTATGTTTTGGTTGGTCTGGTTTTACCTGCAAGGGGCACACTCAGGGATTGCACCTGAGCATATATATGTGTGCTTGCATATCTCCTGCTGCATCAAGAAAAAGCTGCTGAAGCTGTTGTTCATTTCAAGTAACTTATAAATGCACAAGTCTTTGAAAGAATGAAACAGTACTTTTTCTCACTTTGAAAAAGAAAATAAATTTCTCTGTTTAGGTGAATTCTTCATGAAGTATTACGTCCACTGTTTATTATCTGTGCCTTAGGGGCAAGCCTTATTGTTCTCTTGCCTTTTGACAGTGTGTTTGTTCATGAATGCGTGTCTCTACGGTCGGTCTGCCACATGAAGCAGTGATGTCACAGAAACTGTAAAAGATGACCAGTGAGGCTCATTTTATTTTCTTAAAGACAAGTCAGCACATTCTGAGACTACAGCACTTTTGAAATGTAGCTGGCAAACAGTGAAAGCATACTGTGTTGTTCAACAGTCTTTGAGTGACGCTTTTCAGTCTGCACAAATGTGATGTTCATTATTTGGTAAACAGTTTGAATCTTGTGGTTTTGCCTTCTTATTTCTCTTAATTTCAAGTGAACCCTGGTGAGCTGGACAAAAACCCAGTAGATCTGTACCTTTTAGACCTGTTTCATCTTAGCTTCTGATTGCTCTGCAGTACCCAAGCTTTAGTATGAAGTCCTGTAAAACGCCACCGGATGGTTAAAAGCCATAAATTACAGGCGTGTAGGTTTTTTATGTACAGTGAGTCTGCAGCTTATGAGGACAATCAAAAACCTAAATCTATGAGTCTTTTTTCGATGAATACAGAGTAATTTTTACCACTGCTGCACCATCAATAAACCCATTGATTTCCTTATGGGGTAGGTCCTGTAAAAAAAAAAAAAAAAAAAAAAAAAAACTCAGATAAAGCTATAATGACTAAAACATTTGCTTTCTTTATGACATTTTCATCAACTTATTACGATACAACAATCTTGTATTCCAGAGTCTGGAGACAAAGAGTGTGCGGAAGGGTAGTACACCGTACATTGGATGCTAGTCTGTCCCAGGACTTATTTTAAAATATACACACAACCTCCTATTTAATGGCGATTGGTGTACGATTCATTGCAAAATCATATGCAGTGTTTATCTGCGTTCTAATTACTTTTGTTTTTTTAATTTATTATACCTTAAGTTTCCAGGATAGGCTCTGTGCCACCGCGGTTCTGTATTGGACCATCTGTAGTGGTTATTAAAAACAAATGAATGAATGATTCTTTACTTAGCTGAGTCTGATATATTACCTTCATATTTGTAAATAAATATATTTATTTATATGACAGCTTTGTTACAGTATCCAAAATCTGAGCCACTGAGATGTGAAAAAACTCGCAAAACCCGACACTCGCGCTGCTTCGCGAAGCAGACCGGAGCGGAGGACGTCGTGCGTTACGTCACCCTGCGTGCGTGTCACGTGGCCACGAGACGCTATGCGCACGCTGATCCCCCCCGGCGGAGTGTGTATTGTCTAATATACAGGCCGTTCGCTGAGTGGAAGGTAGGGGAATATGAACAATTCTCATGGAAGTGTTTCGCTCAAGCGAAAGCGGGTTAGGTCTGTAAAGAGACAGCAGTCATGTATTGCAGGTTTCCGCGCTGTTCCTGTTTTCGCGCATTGGGCCGCCCTGTGTTCGCTCGAAGGCTATAACACACACACACACACACACGCACGCACGCACGCACGCACGCACACACTCGCACTCACACACTGCTGCTTTGAAGTGCGGTACCACGGCGCGACCACAGCGTTTTATTGCACTTGATCACTTTATTACCAGAGCACTTTATTTACCTGTTTGGAATGACCCCAAACACTGGCGCGCTGTCGCAAGAACCACCTACCTAACTAGACAGTTATGTTATTATTATTATTATTGTTATCCTCTATTTAACTGATACCTTTGCGCGAGACGAGTTGCAGTTTTATCCTCTCGAAATCCAGTCATTTATTTCTGTACACTAGAAAAAAATGTGTTTTTGAGTGTATTTCCCAAACGAGACGTACCAGTGATGCATCTTACAGAGAGCAATCTGTGCTTGTAAACGACACTATGTGTGGGTGCCCGGCATGAACATCTTCCTGCTAATCCAAGAAATATACTGAAAAACCTTTTTGTTGAGTCCTAGGAGGATGTAGTTTTGTACACACTTAATAACAGTATGTGGACATTTATGACTAAATGTTTAGGGGGAACATGTTTTTGCATTCATTTCTCAGTTTCTTTCCTCCTTGCTCTTTCGCATGCAGATCTGTGACAGCCAGCATTCGCATGTTGTAAGAACACTAACTATGTCATCATCCACCAAACATGCTTGGATATAATGTTGTTTGGGGTTTTTGAAGAGTTAAGTTTCATTTGGCTATAAAGCGTCACTATCTGTTTCCATGGGTAGCTGGATTTGTTTAATGAGTCTTCATCAAAAGTCACCCCCTACCACAGCTGTTGTAAAAGAAAATGAGTGTCTAAATATTGGTATAAACTGGGAATAATGTTGGAATCAGTGAAGAAAGTAATATGAAACTCTCATCAAAGCAGACTGTCAAGCAAAATATTTTAAACCTGGAAGTGGGTCGTTTTGTTTTTAGTTGCTCAGCTGGCTTTGATTCAGTATTGTGTGATGGCCACCTCCCTGCAGAACTGAAAGACCGGAGGATGCTGCGGCTACGTTGCAAGGCCAAGAATGGCACTCACCTGATGCAGGGCTTGACGCACCAGTCCTGTGTACAGGAGCTGAAGGACAAGGTGGAGGAGCTCACAGGCATCCCCTGCAATGTGCAGAAGATCATGGTGGGCTACCCACCTTCCAGCCTTGACCTGCGGAATGGCAAGGCATATTTGAAGGACTACCCCATCAAATCAGGTGAAGTGGGATCTTTTTGTTATGGTTTTGACACATTTAGATGGAGACTGTTATTACACCATTGAATTACACTACCAACCTATAATTAGCATTTTTACCTTGGAGTAAACTGACCGTACAATAACACCTGTTAGCACTCTAAATGTGTTTTTTCAAACCGAGCTTTTAATGAAACACCCAGAAAATAGTTTATTTTATGGATAGCAAGTATAAAATCCCCCAAAAATTGTTTAAGAAATATTTTTTTAAATTGTAGTATATTATAAATTTCAGAGGTCTAAAATAAAGAGAGCACTATCATGAAACAAGGCTACAAGAGGTGTCACTAGAACAGAATCAACAAAATTTGTGCATTTTCAGATGAAAACACACTTGCTTGGTGGCTGTTTCTTATTAGTGGTGTAATGTTTAATACTGAAGAAAGAAGTAGATGACTTTTTTCCACCCAGCAGTTATAGTCTAACCGCTCCCTGTGTTGACAGGTGATACACTTATTGTAGAAGAAGAGAAGAACAAACCAAAGCCCCAGGCCAGCGCAGCAGGAGGCAAAGGGCTGCAGTCAGAGTCGCAGCCCATGCTGGCACGCCGTGTGGTGCCAGCAGACAACTCCTGCCTCTTCACCAGCATCTCCTATGTGGTGGAGGGTGGGGTGTATGATTCAGCCTGTGCCCCAGAGATGCGCAGCCTCATTGCCCAGATTGTGGCCAGCAACCCCAGCGCTTACTCTGAGGCTGTGCTGGGCAAGAGTAATGAGGAGTACTGTTCTTGGATCCGGCGCGGCGATACCTGGGGAGGCGCCATTGAGGTATCAATCCTCTCCAAGTTCTACCAGTGTGAGATCTGTGTGGTGGATACACAGACGGTGCGTGTGGACCGCTTTGGCGAGGACGCTGGCTACCAGAAACGTGTGCTCCTCATCTATGATGGGATCCACTACGATCCGCTGCAGCGGGAGATGCCTGATGCTGACAGGGCGCCACCTCAGACCATCTTCTCAACGGCAGACGATGTGGTCTTGGCGCAGGCGCTGGAGCTGGCCGATGAGGCGCGGCGGAAGAGGCAGTTCACGGACGTCAATCGATTTGCACTGCGTTGCATGGTGTGCCAGATGGGCCTTGTGGGACAGGCAGAGGCACGTGAGCACGCCAAGGAAACAGGCCACACCAACTTCGGGGAAGTGTGAGACCCACTCCTGCTCCACCTCCTCAACACCCCTCTCCAGCACCACCAACACCCATATCACTTGCTGGTCTCATCTTGTTCTCAATCTGCGCAATCTACCTCACATCACCTATAACACCCAGAGACATGCTGCTGATGCCTTCTGTCCAACCCACTGTTATTGCATCCCTCAGTATCCTCAGCAGCCTCAACTGCTGTCAGCAAACAAGTACCTCCTGTAGGGTTTCAACTTCTGCTGGCCATGCTTTGTTTTCATCACACACAGTAGGGATTGTGTAAAGGGTTTATTGTTTAGAAATGTAGTTCAGTGCATCTTGCCTATCTGAAAAAAACGCTTAAACCTCAGTTTTAACCAAAACTGGATTTTGGAAAAGCCTTATTGTGCGCTGGCACCATTCCGACACATCTTCCTGTCATTATTTAGGTTTTGTTTGGTGTTACATGGATATCATTATCTTACTTGATTCTTAATCATAAGCAAAAGAATAGCAAGGTTTCTTAAATTGTGTCTATAGACATATTTATTGATTATATGCAACTCAAGTATGTGGGATGAAGAGGGTATTTAGAATGGTGTTTATTTGTGACATTTAATGGTGATAGAACTTCTACATCAAGTTGATCAATCATGGAGGACAAAAAAGTCATTTTTACAGCTACTATTTCTTTGAACGTTTCCATTTTTAGTGGTTTGCGTTTTGGTTTGGAGTGACTTTGCAGTTACTGCACTTGCCATATTGACTTCTCTAACTGGAGAATTAAGGTTGAGGTGGAGCTACACACAGAATAACGTTGTAATCTGTGATTTACAAACTCCCCAAATAGTTTTAATTATTTATCAACAATTAAAATGATGGACAGTGTACCGAGAAGTTAAAGGAACATTTTTATGTTTCTGTTTGCGGTTTTTTTAAATTTTGTTTTGTGATCAAGCAAAAACTATTTAGCTCATTGTGGTGCTTATAAAATCTTGAATAGCAGAATGAGGAAAACTTATTAATGAGTTTGAGTTTATAAAATCATGTTTAAGTTGTAGCTGATATTTTGGTGCTTTGCCATCTCACAACAACAGTTTACATGTGAACTTTCAGAGTATTTGGATCAGAGAGAGTAATTGTTCAATGCAAAATATATTCCCTGCTTTTGTATGCCACTGTAGGAAACTGCAGCCAACTCTAAACTGCCTGGTCAGACAGCAGGTACTGTAGCAAACCTTAGTAGGGTAAACTAGCTTGTCCAGTCTTGACCATATGTCTGTCCTCACCCTCCATTTTACATAGTTTTCAACTGAGGATGAAATGTGTCAAACTAGCAGCTAATGACCTACCAGTCTCAGAGTTAAGATACAGCACAAAATATATATTACAAACAACTGTTTTGATTCCCCCTGTAAAGTTTGGCTTTGCAAATTGCAGTGTAACAGAAAATGCCATGTAGGTCAAGCTGCATGCAGTTTGATGTTCTCATCTTAACATATTTTGGGTCTTGCCTATCCACTGGGATTATTTAATGGTTGAGTCTGTGTATGCGTAGCATATCGCTGTGTTTGGTTTAATGTAGAGGGGAGCTATGCTGAAGTGTCCTAATAGTAATGTAATTTTTTCTTCATGAATGCTCTATACCGCAGAGTTGTAGGAGTGCCCCCCATTTGAAAACCTGTAGTTAAATAAGGTGCATTAATAACAGTGTCGGAACGCACATAGTCAATCTATAGAGCTGGTCTATCTCAATAGGGCTTTTGTTTGTCAGAGCAAGGAAACTACTAGAGCTGATCAGTGTTGCAGTTACTTCCTTAGTTTAGTGGACCATGTTGTTTTAGCAACAGGAAGCCGTTGAACTTTTTTGATAAACCACCTCATCTAGACGCATGGATAAGCAAGGGCACAGTTTATGAATGTTGGAACGCGAAGCACTATGGAGAAACTGGATCTACTTGATTCTCATTATTCCGTTACTATAAACTTCATTTGTTTGCGGAGGTTCATATTACGTGTACGTCATAACCTGAGACTGTTCTCCACAATCACACGTGCAATTCAGATGTTTTAGAGGTCTGTTCACATATTTTGTTGCAGTTGCTAATTTTTTGGTGTTTCTAACATAGTCTCTAACATATGGTTATGTCACCAAGCAGGGCAACACAGCCACAGCTGTCATTTGTGAATCTTAATGAAACGTAGCTTTGTACATGCATAATTTTTCAACATATTTATGGAAGTTAGAAAAGCTCAAATAATTATCCTGCATGGGGAACATCCATCCCCCATGAAATCCCCTTGAAATACAAGTGTGTTTTAGGTAATTCCTTTATGCATAAACAAAAAACACCCTCATCCAGGCCAAACTGCCACTTCAGGGACTTTTCTTATTGATTGGTGACCTTTGTGTCATCTTGTTCCACTGGCTTAATTGGACAAATTACAAGTTAATTTGAGCTTTCCCTAAATGCAGAATTGAAATGTGGCATTTCCAAAATATTCAACTAATGTTAAAATGCTTTCCATAGTAAAAAGATCAAACTAATGGAAGTATTAGAATCTGAGCGGATTAAATAAAGATTGGTTAAAAACCTGCATACACAACATGCCAGGAAATCAGTTTGACATCCCCTTAAGTAAAATGAATGACACTTTGAATAGATAAGTTCCTTGCATTAATATCAGGGTTTTCTTATTGTGTTATACATTAGAGTTTAAAGGAATTTTGAAATTAGATCAGATTTTAGTCCACAGAGTTTTAGAACTGGATCCAACCATTTCACGTGTAACCAATCATTCAGACTCAAATGAGAAATGTTCTTGTTAGTCATTTTTTATTATTGTCACATTTGACTCCAATCAAAGGTGACCGACCAGATTCACTTTGCTTGTGGCCTCCCATTTCCTTAGTGAACTGGTAACCAACATGACAGCACTGATGGCCTTGGGTGTTACCTTTAGGTATGCTGCCACTAGTTGAATGCTCTTCCTGGATGATGAGATCATCATGTTATTCTTAAGCCTATTTCTGCAGATCACACCTGCGGTGGGTAATACTGTGATAGAAAAAAACAGGCTTACTTGTAACACCTTTGCTGAGAACTTGCTTGCTGGATACTTAACTGGGAAGCTACACACATTTAGTTATAAGTAAGCATACCAGTCAGAGTGCACTTTACAAGCCTGTTTACTGGTTTCCATGTAAGATACAGTGGAGTGTAAAAATGTTCTGTAAGCCCACAGCAGGATACAAAAGACTACACCAGGGAAAACGGCTTTAGTTTTGATGTGAACGTACAGTTATTAGTATTGGGAATTAACATACTTTGAAAAATTTTGCCATTTGCTTTGAGATGTTAGAAATTATAGAAGGCATAGGACAATATTTTTTATTTTTCGTCTATTTTGTGTTGATTTTTGCTACCTAATATACGTGAGCCACTAAAAAGTAGGTTGCATTTGTAACTGGATGTTTGCACACCGCCATTACAACTTTTGATAGTATTATTTTTTATTTCTGGATACGAACATGTGTTTCTTTGAATCATCAGTAAAGAATGATCACCTGAAATTGTTTTTCTGTGAGTTTCTCACAGGTAACTCAAAACCTATATATATGTGTACACACACACACACACACACACACACACACACACACACACACACACACACACACACACACACACACACAGACAGACAGACAGACAGAGCTCTACCCTGTTTTTCCCTGTTTCCTTCCTGGTATTTCTCCAGCTTCTCATATTTCTTCTTTCTGACAAACAATCACCACTTTTCTTCTCTTTATCTATTACCACTATATCTATTTGGTTAGTTTGCCAGTACCTGTTTATCTGGATGCGGAAGTCCCACACAATCTTGGGTCTGATGTTCTCCACTACTCCGTGGTACCTCTCATTTAGACTTGGGAGTGTCCAGGCTGTATTCCCTACAGATGTTCTTATGTATGATCCCTGCCACTTGACTGTACCTCTCAGTATATGCTGGATTGGAGCTGGATTGTCTTAGGGGCTTCTTTCCACAATCTGCACCTGGGCCTGTTATGATACTGCTTTGACTGACCTGGGGCTGAGGGCTTGTTCTTGTGCTGCTATGATCAATGCTTTTATACTGTCCTTCAGTACTGCCTTTTCAGTCATTGGTAGGATCTCCTCACGTCGGCCACCTCTGCTGTCTCTCGGTTGTACATTCTGTGGTGGTGTTTATCCCGCCATGGTACATCCTTTGTGTCCCCACTATGCACACCCCCTGTCTGTTTTAAACATCCCCCTAGCAGCTCATCTTTGGGAGACACTGTTTGGATGTAGTCATGGATGTTCTGTAGCTCATTCAGGACAGTAGTCACCACACTGTCCAGTCCCCTTCCTTCCAGATGGTGTAGTCTCTGGAATCACCTTGTCATTTTTCCTTTACAGCAACTTTAAGGTTCTTTTAAAGATTATGTTCACCACATGTATTGTAGAATGTAGCAATGAACCCTGTGAAGAATTACAAAAAAGTAAATTGGATTAAACTCACACTGATTTACCTGAATTAAACTAAAAGTTATTTTAAGGAGTAATCTTTTACCTGTATAAGAAGGATTAATGATTTGTGAAAATGGTGATCCCTGGTTGCTTATATAGACAGGCTGTAAATGAAAAAAATGCTTAGATAAGGTATATATTTTTTAAATTCATTTTAAAATGTGTTGTCTTTATATTATTTTGGTTAAAGATTTAGTATGTACTCTACAGTGACAGATCAAAGGTAAATTACTATGCAGTATGACCCAAAGTTACCTATTATTTACATGCAGTAGGAATATTATCTGCAGAGACCCGGAAGCACTCTCAGCTTTTCTACGCTGTATACTGTAAAATCAACCCAACTGCGTACACAAAAAGGAACACTTGAAAAGCAAACACTCTGACAAAAAGTAGAAGGAAAGCAAAAACTGTTCACATTCCACTGACTATATCCACAAATAATAGTTTGAAAGAACCACACCCCTTTTACCTTTGTGCTACCTCTACTAATGGAATTAGATCAGGAGGTCCACAGCCATTCCAGAGGCTCGCATTGAAACAAAAGGGCCAGTTTAAAAGTTACATGCTGACTTAGTTGCTATAGGCCTGGTTAAGCTATATACTGTAATACTTCGGCTATATCTATAACAATTTATAGTCTGTTATACGGCGAACAGTATGCAGAAGTTGGCAAAAGAAAGATAACGTTATTATTAAAGATATCTCTGTTACTGTGTATTGACTTCTAGATAGCAGACAACTTAATCCGCATACATACGGTATTAAAAGAATCAAACGATGACTTGTCCTTTTAAACAACGGGGCATTTTTACTGTTCCCCTTTTGGGAAAAGAAAAAAAAAACTTGATCAAGAGGTGCCACAGCAGAGATGGGATTCAATCCGCCAAACTAAAGATGAGAGCGCCAAACGCCGTACTACCCGTAGACGGTGGGTCGCTAAATTTCGATGATGCAGAAGAGTTTCACAGATAAGTGCAGCCTATTGTCTGTGAGAAGGTATGACGACAGGTGTCTGGTGGGCACGCCTCCCGTTTAGCATTGTCTCGCGCGGCGGCCGGGGAGCGCACCGAGTGGGCGCTCGCCAGCGGGACGGGGAGAAGACGCGCTGCTTCGACGAAAAACAGAAACTCGTAAACTAACCGGCACTTTGTACCGGTAAGTTCATTATTTTCAGTTCTGTGGCGAACCGCGCGCCCGTCAACCATGTCATGCCGTTTAAAGCGGTAAGTTGAGGTTGGTTGTAGGTTCGGGTTCCATGTGATCTTTCTTCGTGACCGTTCTGCGCTGCTGTCGTCTTTAGTTTGGTTACTCCTGCTGAGTTCTTATGAGAAAGTTGAGGAGGAACAGGTGTGTGGAGCTGGCCGACCGCTTAGTTCCAGGGAACAGGTGTGTTCGGCCGGGTGCACGAGTGCTTGAACCGGCGTGAGGCCCGAGGTACCGAACATGTGCTTATACAAAGTACAGGATTTGGGAACCCAGATCGCATCAGCTACTGTAATCTCATATCCTTTATCTATAAACATATGTTATTGTTGAAACCACAAACGCTATGAACCGTAGCTACCTTGATAGTTATGCCCAAATATTGGGGGCACACGTGCGGCTTTCTTTAACCGTAGTTTATATGTTTCAACATTACTAGGTACTACATAAGTATATATATACTTTCCTTTTTAGATGAGTCCAGAATTTTGGAGTACTGCAATAAGTTGCTTGGTCTGCTTTATAATTATTTCCAGATCTTATAAATGCCACCTTAAACCTTCCAAAGTGAAATGCTGTTGCTAGAACGTCTTGAAACAGAACTTTCTAGAAGACTGTCTTTTACTGTAGCGCTGGACAATCGGTAACTCAACAATGACCTTTACTAATGCATAACACCTATGGTAAATAACAGTACCTGATAACATTTTGATTAAGAGTAAAACCTTAATGTTGATATTGGCTTGACAATTCATTAAAAAGCAGTAAAACACAAAATGAGCGTCACTGGTGGCTCAATGTGTCCTAAACTGCTGAAATTATATTCTGTAACCAGTTTATTTTAATTATTATGTGTTGCATAATGTTGTTACTGGAACAGCATATTGCACCATTTATTATGCACTAAGAAACTAACAAGTGCTAGAGACCAAAAGGTACTGTTACTCCTGGGAGCATGCCTGCTTAAGTCTAATACCTTGATGTTAATTCTATATACTCACTGCAGCTCTGTCATCTCCACAATGAGCCGTAATCCCTTTATTTCACTGACTGATGTTAATAATAAACCACAGATTAAACAACGCCTCACATAACCTATTCCTACCTGAGTTTAGAAAGCTGCAGGATAGAAATGCCAAATACCTCATATTTTATTACAACTGTTGACTTTTATCTGACAACTTACAAACTGACAATCATCTCTGTAGTGATTTATCCATTTATGCAGCAGAGTATTCGTACAGTATCACTTCAGGGTAAGTACCATGCACAAGGGAACTGCAGCTGTGAATGAGATTCAAAAAATAACCTTTGTGTAACATTTATAACCACTGCACTCTGAAAATCAAGATCTGAATGGGCAACACACCAAACCTCGAAAGTGAAAGTCAACACGGGTAAGGGTTTCAGCTGCACCAATAAATAATTCACATGCCCATAAATAAAATGTAACTGTGTCTCTGTGGTTTCAGTAGCACCACTGGCACATGACACAAAAGCCTAATAATGCCACACTGATTACACCAGTTGCTAATTTCCCCTAATGGGTCTGGTCATGTCACACTTGTCACAAGATAAACAAAAAAACATGTCTGGTTCATATTTGAAGAAGCTGAATGTGCATTTGACTATACTGGTACTCAGGATAGCTGCTAGATAAGTGAAATGGGGGGGCTACAGATTGTCACATGGGTTGGTTGTGGTTGTCACACTGCTAATTACAGCACTGTGCAATAAATTCCGTATAAAGTTGTAACTTGAATTCATCATGTTTGTCTAGCCATTTCAGGACGATGCCAAACATTTTCAAGTTTACTATTTTTCATTGGTCAGAGTAACATGTATTGTCTCTTTTTCTCAAGTTTTTGAAAGGTGCTTATCTACATGTACAAACACATATACATTATGAAAAAAAGAAAGGAAGAATTTTAGTTTTGTGTCTACGTCATGCTAGGTGAAAGCTAGCATGAAGGTTGTCTAACAGTAAAATGTTGTCTGATACAGTATCCATGCAGTATGTGTCAGGTCTCAATCCCATCCCCACCTCCCCAGAACCAGACTACTTAGTCATTACTGATGTTTGTCAAAAATGGGGAGACCAAAATACTAAAACTGAGAGGCACTATACATAAACACTAGGGGTCACATGGCTGATTTGAACACTTGAGGAACACACCTATTTGTCATGTCTATGTTATTAGTTACTATTAACTTGTTCACATGACCCAGAGGTGCTAAAAGCAGCCTTTGCACTGTACTGCCATCATGGGACCACACCTCATTTGCTTGCAAATTGTAAGGAACACGTTATTGGGTCAATGAGTAACAGCTTTGTTGGAGGGGGGGGAGTGGTCAAAGTGGCATTCCTTCCCTTTTTACTGTGATTATTGATTTTGAGTGTTTCTATGGTTACAGATCAGAAATGTTCTCAATAACAGTAGAGTCGTATTTGAATGTAGTGTTTGCGTACTCTACTTGGGACACGATCCCAATCCCCCACATTACCCCAGTCAGTTAGTTGGTAAATACTGTATGTGTGTGACCTGTAAGCTTGTCCTAGAAAAAATTAGTGGATTGAAATGAATGTGTAGTGATTTGCAGTTTCCAGAATCCATGTGTTGCTCCACTGTGTATTTATAGAAGGATTAGCAGCTGATTACTAAATGGCATGTGTGTATCACGCTTATCCGACAGCAGCTCGTCGCAGTAGACGTTATAATTATCCATGGTTGTGTTTATGCGGTAGAACAGAAAATGGGGTCAAGTGTGTGTGTGTGTGTGTGTGTGTGTGTGTCTTGTTGTTCATGCATTCCGATTTTTAACCTTGATCATCTGATGTGAAGCCCATGATGTAACAGTACCAATCGTCCCTTTGTGGGACCTGATCTTGGGATGCCTATCACTCTCTTTTTNATCATCTGATGTGAAGCCCATGATGTAACAGTACCAATCGTCCCTTTGTGGGACCTGATCTTGGGATGCCTATCACTCTCTTTTTTTCAGGCCTTTGTGAGGATGAGCAAGGAAAATCCTGAGAATTTTACAGATTCCAAGAATATTTAGTACTGTGTTTTAGAGTATTGCCTGTAAATTAGATTGACAATGATTTATGCTGTTTACATAGTTTCTAGAAAGTTGTTCATATACTGATCAGATGTGTCAGTGTTGGTTGTCCACTGTCTATTTATGCAGCTTATTATCAGTAATTTTGACACATGCATCTCAAAGGTAATCCACTTTTTTGCATCTTAATCCTCAAACTTTACGGTTCCATATCTGGTTTGTTAGTAACTACTTTGATTAGTGACATTTCCATATGCTGTGGTATTTTCTTGGTTACCTTTGGCAAAGTTTATTCCCTTAAAATGCACCTTATAATTGGTTCCTACCAACAGTATGGAAGATATCCATATCAGTGGTTATTGCTTGTCATGATATGATGGTTTGACAGCGGACTTCAGGAAGAAATGAGGTTTAACAGCTATGGCTGCTCAGTTCATAACTGAGGTCACGTTCAGGGTCCTCTGCTTACCATCACCTTCTGACTACCTTTTTTTGTACAGAGCTAGGGGCTTAGTGACTGCATGTTCACATAATTTCTGACACTAATTTCTCATAGCTGCTTGTGTGATGGGTGGGATGATGGCGCAGCAGGTAGCCCTGCTGTCTGAAAGCTCCAAGCTTATTCAGGTGTAGGTTTGAATCCACCTCAGTCTATGTGATGTTGGCATGTTCTCCCTGTCTAGTCTGGGGGCTCTGGTTTCTTCCCACGGTCCAGATACATGTATTTCAGGTTAATTGGTCACTAAATTGCTGGTAGTCAGTGACTTTTGACCGGTACATACATTTTTACTTTTATTTATTTGCAAAGCCATTTTGGGTACAGTTCAAATCAGTGCCATGAAACATTTGGTGTTCCTTAATTTAATTCAATGTTTTGGAAATATGAATTGAGAAAAAACAAATTCCTTGAGCTCAGTTACTGTATAAAGCAATAACGCGACTGAGTTACTACTCTTCTTTCTCTACTAATACCACATGAACAAGTGTAAGAATCTGTTTCTTTGACAAACATTTTCCTTGTTTGAGAACAGGTTCTATTGTGAACCATACTATATGCTGACTTCTATTTACGTTGTAGATGTTGCTTATGGCATCATTTTTATGCCAAAATGAACAAAATTCTTTATTCAAATAGTACACGTTGAGGCTTTTGTTTGTCTTCTATTACTACAAGGTAATTCTTTCATTAAGTATTGAGTCACACGTGAACATTACCTCTGAACGTAATAATGTCATTGTCAGTTGAGCGAGAAAACAAGACTAAGAACATGGTACATTTTCATTCTGGTTAACTGCATCAACTGGATAATATATTTCATGTAAATTTGTTGAGGCATTTTTTATGCACATGTAAAAATGTATTTTTTGAATGTCTCAAGGCCACAAAAATTGTATGATTTATTTGGATCATTTGTTTTGTTTGTTGCTGAGAATGCTGTAAAAGGTTTCAATGTTTTCTTGTTGATCACCTCCAGACACTGTGGTGCAGAAGGCCATCTCAATGCCCAAAAGTGACACGTGGCCCGGCGAAGAGACCATGGACATGATAGCTCACACAGACAGTGCAGGCCACTGCAACAGTGTGGTTAACCTCAACTCAGGCTCTGTGAGTGCTACAACCTTTTGAGAAATGTGGCATGGTTATTCATTAATACAAAACACTGAAGTCTATTTACACTGCAGTTCTCTTATTATATTTATATGATTTAAAAATCCCTCAGACTCATTTTTATAAATCTGGTTTTGTATATTTACTTGGTTCACACATTTTTGGGGAGAATTTTAAAGTGTATATTTTGAAAGTTGCAGCACTTGAAATATGTTTTTTGCATTTGGCTGTCTTATTTTACTAATGTAACTAATATAATGTACAACTTGTGTAAAACTCTTGATGTAAGTACATGTTCTTATGAAGTAGAGCAGAAGTTTACACAATGTTTTGTGGAAACTAAAGTAAATCTTCCTGATTGTCATTGTTGTGTGGCTGTTGCAGGGTGATAACAGTCTAGAATACTTGTCAGCTGAGGAAAGGGCTTGCCTCATGTTCCTGGAGGAGACTATTCAGTCCTTGGAGGCTGAGGAAGACAGCAATCTCTCCAGCCCTGAGCCCGAACGTCTGCCTGGTGTCACGAGCAGCCTGGCCACTAGGATAGCTCACCTGTCATGCGTCATGGCCCGTAGCAAACAAGGCGGTGAGGAAGCCAGCTGCCGTAGCAGCTCGATCAAACCCACCTCCTCATAGGAGAAAATGACAACATACTGATGTATCATTGTGTTATTTTAGGCATAGATAACAGTTCTTGGAAATTTAAAGAAATGTCTCAGCAATAGTCGTATCCAGCAATGCTGGATTCATTATGCAGCAGAATATATTTTACATACATAATGTTCTATCATATAGTCAAACTAGTCCTCTATTGAGAAGTTTGGCTACCCCTTTTAACCAAAGTGACTTAAAACTGTACTGATTTACAGCTAAATATGTACTGATCCAATTCTGCTTAAGTACTCTGAGATTCAGTAGCAGACCACCATCTGGGATGTAAACCAGTTTATTAAACCTCTAGTTGTAATAATCTATTTTGAAGATATGGTAGTGGTATAGGTATTTTATAGAGTGCCAGTCAAAAGTTTGAGAACAATTGCCAGAAACTTTATTTTTATATATATATATATATATATAAATATATATATATTTAGATAAGGTATTTAGTTAACTTTGAAAAGGACCTCTACCGGCGTGTACCTGGATTTTTCTACAGCTATTGTCTGAGCAATTGCCAGGCATTTGTCGGCTTCTTTGTTTTCACTCTTCAGTCCTGTTCATTCCATACAAGTACTGGCCAACTGTACTTATACATTTGACTGGTACCATATTTTAACTGACAGAATATACCTGACACTGATTTACTCTTTTAGATTTACCTAAATATCTGAAAAAGCCTCCTAAAAAAGAGGTGGACAAAGATGAAGAGCCCTCTCTGAGCAATCGTGTTGCTACTCCATTGATTCTAGCAAACAACAATTCCAGTATTCAACTCAAGGGTGGACTGAAAGTATCTTCAGAGAAGGCAAACGTGAGTAGTAAACCATCTGCTACTGCAGCTGATCAGAAGCCTGAAAGTGCCCAGAATAAGCGGAGGTCTGACTATGCTGTGCCCAGGGGGCCGCTGTCCTACGATGAGCTCATAGAATTACGAAAGGGTACATCTTCGAAAAAGGCTACAGCAAGCTCCTCCTCCGAATCCAAAACCATGCAGTCTCCTGATCCTTCTGCAGTGGTTCAGCCACACAATGGGAGTTGTCTCAGTGCTCCTGCCATGTATCTGTCTGTCCAGCCCACAGCTATTCAGGAACCCTCTCAACAAAAATTAAATCCACCCATCGTTCCGCCTAAACCTAAAGTGCGGCAGTCAAGTATAATTCACAAGCCTAGTACACAGGTTGCAGTGAGTGCTGATACTGATGAAAGCTACCTTAGCACCTTTCCAAATGAGAAGATTGTGATGAATCCTCAAAGAGTAAGGGATGAGGCCTTGCGCAAGCTAGGCCTTCTGAATTCTAATGAGGCTCTGCTTCATTCTGGCAGAACCCGTCAGAGTTCAGAGCCAACCCTGGCGCATCCTGACCCAGATCTCCCTCAGATCCTAATTAGCGAAACTCTGCCCAGCAGCTCTCAGGGTACAAAAGCTGGGTTGACAAACTTTCAGGCAGCAAGGTCCAGTGGGGTTAAATCAGCCACTTTGGAAAGGTTAGGCTTGGGCCTAGCAGGCTCCATGGCTAACTACACATCCACTGACCATGGTTACCCCAAAACCATGCCCAAGGGACCCACTCCGACTCTCCGCAACAGCCGGCCTCGGCCATCCTCCCTGGGAAATCAGAAGGACTTTGAGGGCATTCAGGACAAGCGCCTCCATACTGCACCTAGGGCCCCAGTACTTCAGGAAGCAGGGGAAGTGCGACCAATTTCCATTCATCGTCCCCATGGGACAAGTGTAGTGATTAAACCCCAGTGCTCAACAGGTGAAGATCGCCAAGAGGCCCTGAGGAAGTTGGGGCTTCTGAAAAACAAGAAATCTTGATGGACATTCTGCGGCCACATCGTGAGAATTTGGCTGAGACGTGGTGCTGCACCTTAACTTGTGCACAAGTTCATCTCCATATGCAAAGCTAGAGTGAGGAACAGGACTGAGGCCTTCTGAACACCTGTAAGTTTTGCACACAAACCTGCAAGCATTACTTTCAGTAAAAGCCTTTAGAGGCCTTTTGCTACTTTTGATATCACATTTATGATATCTGCCAGTGACATTAAAGCATGTAACTATTTTTTTTTACTTATTTTGATGTCGAATGTAACTATAGTACCAATGTATATTCTTTAGGTTGCAAAAAAAATCATTCCACCTATGATTGTGTAATTTTCTGTTTTTTCATAAATTTAAAAAAAAAAAAACATAAAAATAGGCAACTGAGAAGCACTTGGCTGTTCAGAGTCTGTAAGCTGTTGTGTCCAGACTATATTTTCTGGAATATGTTGCATAATTTTTCATGCGTATTCTAAATAAAGAAATTGCAACTATTTGTCAGTTCAGATGTATTGTTTCTCATGTTCAAGAATACAGTTTAGGATTTTCACAATTGCAGATATGGTATAGAGCTGTAAAAATAAGAAAGACATTATGAGCGCACAGGGTTACAGTGGAAGTTGTTCCTTCTGAAAGGTACGAATACTGTTAGTCTCAGCTACAACCAAGTGATTTATGCCCCAACCTGTAACTACTTGTGGCCAGGTAGAACATTTTAAAAAGTTTGAAATTCTTCAGGAACATAAAATTAATTTTCTAGCTGCTTGTACTTCATGCATTTCTTGCAATGTTTTAAATCAAGCAAGATATAAAACGTGTTGGTCCGTTTGGGCAAGCAGACCAGTTTGTCTTGTTAAAGGCAAGAGTAATGTTTAAGGTTGTGATCTTGGATAAGGATTTGATGTAAGCTTTGTTGATTTGTCAGCCCTCTTCAACAAGCTAAGAATTTTTTTTTTTTTAAATTTCCACTTGTGTTGTCGGTTGATCCTGGAACTGTGCAGAGCCCTGTATTGTACCGACTGCTTTTAAACATCCAACCATTATCAAGAACTGCTTTAGTCTGGTCACAGACATATGGGGACACCATGCAAACGGCACAGATTGCGCTGGCTTCCAACCCAACGTTAAAGGCACTGTTTTGAAACCTCAACATTTCAGATATGATATTAATGTTTTTATCATGGCACATTATAGTGTATCAGTTGCAGTACCCAGGTCAGTGTGTTTTAAATTGATTTGTTTCGAAAGGAATATCCTTTGAAAAGAAAGGGCAGGTAGTGGCAGGAGACTAATTTTGGTTTAAGCCCGATAACCATTTGCGGCAATTGCATACTAGCAAAGAATTTTTTTTCCTTAATTTTTTTTTTAAGCCTGAGATGAGAGGGTGTGACACTTTTTGCTGTGTCACGCACTGAGTCAATGTCATGCTCAAGACGGACACAGGCAAGCACGTTCATCATACTAGTGAACAGCATGTGGTAGTCAAGACTAAGCTGTAAGCACCGTTTATATTTTGTAGATGTACTGGCTTCTTTCAGTAATCGTGAGGCTTAGGGGTGCAAATAACTCCAGACTCCCCTAACTCTTTACTGTATTTATAATAAATTTCTATATATATATATATATATATATAGTAGAAAATGATAAAACATACAGTACTCTGTATGTTTTA